>CAJVGC010000432.1:54544885-54576659 GCA_910822075.1 Senecio squalidus
GGGGGGGGGGGGGGGACCGGTTATATTGGTCTTTATGTAAAGAAACCGGTTACAAACTTTAAACCGGTTTTGAAAACTATATAGACACCGGTTTCTAAAGAATTAACCGGTCTCTATAACCTTTATACACCGGTTATACCTCTTTTTTTGACAAAACCGGTTTCTATGAGGGGTTTCTATTAAAGTTTGTGTAGTAGTGAGAAACGAAAACAACAACCATAAAAGACTGTATAAAAAATTAATAAGAAACGCATCAAAAAATTTAACATAGTAAACAAGTGAATTGTTTTGTAGGATAACTAATGATAAAACAAAAATTACTGGAAAAGAGTTTTAATGACTCTTATAGAAAACCTCAAATAAATTTGAGAAGTCAAAAAGGAATATTGCTTGAAACCAAAAACAACATTAATAGTTTATTGAAAAAATTAAAGAAACTCAAATAGAATTAAACTTGTGACAACATAAAATATATGGGGAACAAGCACTAAAGTAAGTGGAAGAAAATTATCAGAATTAATTGGAGAGAGTAAACTGAGTTTTTTTTTTTTTAATCAATTGGGAGAAAGGATCGAACAAAAGAATAAATACTTATGCTCTGAGTGATCAAGAACACAAAAAGATTTAACGTGGAAAAACCCTTATGGGAAAAAACCACCGACACAAATAAACGATGATATTATTGAGAAAAATATAAGGAGGGTTACAAGAAATGTAGAAACATATTAGAAAAATGTGTAAGTGTAATCTAAACCTATTACATAATAGAACATCCATATGAGGTAATAAATAATTTATGGAATAATTTATCTTGTAAAAGGAAACTAATACAATTAATGTTAATCCAACCGGGATTTGGCCCTTTAAAAATTTGGATCATAATTCAACAAACAAAGGACAGATCTACGTTGAACTCGATAGTAGCCATGACTACCCCTTAACTTCTGGCATAAAGTGAAAAGAAAAGCTTTTTTCGAGATTATATACCTTGGATACCCTTGCGTAAAAATTTTGATACCCCTAAATCATCGTATATATTTATTTTGATGAAAAAAGCAATATTGAGTTGATGTTGAATTGTATATCTTTATTGTGGACTGAAAGGGGGAATATAAGAGAGAAAAGATAGCGGAATAAGATGATGTGGAAAAAAGAAAAGAAAAGTAATACTTCAAAAATATAACTATAAGTTAAAAGAATTTAGAGCGAATGTCACAAATCGTCCTTGAGGTTAGTCACTTTTTCACATTTCGTCATTTTCGAAAAAAACTTAGCACACTGTATCCTTTTGTTTTTTGATTTTATCATCTATCGTCCTTCCATCCACTTTCGTTTAATTTCTGCCGTTAAAGACCCTCACGTGATAAACATGTGAGGGTAAATGAGTAATTAACATCTCATTTATCCCTCTTTTGTTCTTATTTTAGCCCTAATTTTTCATTTCACAGATTAAATCACAATCACACACATATACACACACAAATCATCTCTCATTTCTCCAAGCCAATTAAGTAGGTTGTAAAACAAACGTGGCCCGATTCATCATCATCATCACGAAACCAACTTTATTTATTTTTTTTCCCCAAAAAACAAACTCATGTTTCTGGCGATCATCGTATCCCCATTTTCATAATCAAGTAAGCATAATCCTAAATTAACTCTGAGCTGTTTACTTTTCTAAATTCTTAAATGCAGATAGATATTGCCAATCCAAACCGAGATGTTCTTTTAACTCTATCAAAGTCTGGATTCATCGATCTAGTAGGAAAAAGAGTGGTGCTTTGTAAGACTGCCCGATGATGTTCAAGCGTGTCTTCAATATGTTCAGACATCAAGCAATCGTTCCCCTAGAACACCCCGTCTATCTCTCCATAACAGTACAAGCTATTCAGAAATATTGAATTTTTATTGAAAAAGATTATCTGAGATTGGAATTGGGTAGGTTTCAGAAAACTATAAACCCTAATTTGAATTAAAGATTTGTGAAAGATTTTCGAATAAACTGAGAAATGAGAGATGATTTGTGTGTGTATATGTGTGTAACTGTGATTTGATATGTGAAATGAAAAATTAGGGCTAAAATAAGAACAAAAGAGGGATAAATGAGAGATTAATTACTCATTTACCCTCACATGTTTATCACGTTGGGGTGTTTAACGGCAAAAATAAAACGAAAGTGGACGGAAGAACGATAGATGATAAAATCAAAAAACAAAAGGACACTTTTTGCTAAGACTTTTCGAAAAGGACGAAATGTAAAAAGGTGACTAACCATAACGACGATTTGTGACATTCATACAAGAATTTAATTGGTGGATGATGCTCAGGTGAAATACCCAAAACAAAAAAGGATCTTATAGTTTTATTTACTAACTAGAAGATAACCCGTGCGTTGCACGGGTTTGTATGTTTTCTTTGGAGCTGCTGATTGCTTTCTGCGTTGTTTGTGATCCGTATTGCCGAAGTATGTGGCTTTCGTGAGTTGTAAGCGTTGATTGTGTTCCTTCCTCAGGCAGTTTTGCGAAGAGAGAAACGAAAATTGGTTAGATTGTATTGGAAGTAAATATTCGAAGATAAAACTTGTTCCTTAGAGGCAAACGAATTTGTTGCAGTGTAGTCCGAATGAAGATTAGCGTGCATCGAAACCTGGGAACAGAGTAGTAAAGATCGAATTCTAGGTAAAAAGACTTTTCACCTATATATTCGATCTTTTGTCCCTAGATTTCGATGGTTGCTGATGTTCATTTGAATGATACTTCAGCAAAATCGTTTTGTTTTGCGAATGAAGATAAACTCTAACCATATTGGCTCTAGTGTTATGTAAACAGGCCGCTTCGGCCCCGCAACATATGCTTATCGAAAATATCGGGGTATGGAACTTAAGAGGTTTAGAAATTTTCGATTCGATTATGTTGAGGAACAGAAGCGGCCTGTTTACATACCACTCGAGTTACTATGTTTGGAGTTCGTTTTCATCCGCTTCTAAGTTGTCGAACTATTTTGCATTCTAATTTACTTTTCTGGTTATTACATAGTAAAGAGTGGAACTTGTATGGACGTACCTGGTTGGATTTGTTGGTTGCGTATGTGTTGCTGAGCCTTCGATTTGTGTAAGCTGTGTAAACTTGCTGCCTACATATATTTAAAGGTTTACACATGTTGAAGGTCGTGTACTACAGGCAGCTGTATAACTTCCAAAAGAAGTACCCTAGCTGCCTGTGTACACGACCGTCAACCTGTGTAAGCCTGTTGCTTATTGGAAGGGTATGGTATTCCAGCAGGTGATCGACACTGTTATTCAATAGTGAATGTTTAGAAATTTATAAGGATAGGTGTTAATATTTGAAAGATGTAGATATAGATTTCTTACCTTTCGGTGAGGCAGTGTCCAGAGTAGTCTTTCGGATCTTCTATTTGTCTGATTTTGGACCGGAAATGGCGTTTGCCGATTTGGGGGTAGTGTATATTTGTTAGGATTTGGACGATTTCGTGTATGCATTTTTGAATCGGGTGATGTGGGTTGACGAAGGTTGAGGCTGAGTTGTATCCGGTGAGGTCTGGATTCAGCCGATTCAGGGTTTGGAATGGGGATGGAGGAACGTTTTTAGGGTTTGTTTATTTTGCGTTTGTATTTATAGGTGGAGATGTCTAGGTTTTGACGGTTTTTTTTGTTGGGCTGCATGTTTGGGCTTCTTGCTGCTAGTCAATATTGGTGGATTTATAGTTGAGGTGTAGTATCGTTTTTATCATAATGTATACGGTGGGATTGTTGTTTGTTTAATTTTTTAAACAAAATGATTAAGCGGTTAGCTTTTTTAATGATAAAGGTTTTCGTTTGGAGAGTGATACTATCAGTAAGACGATAGTGCTACTTATGATTAGCAAAAGAGTAGTTTGAGTTTTCCACATTGCCCGCATTGATTACAAAAGATTTCGGGTTCGTGCTAGCGCTAGTTCCTACTTTACTTACATAATTATCCGTCCTAGGGTGCGGAAGCTAATTTTTTTTTACACATAATAGCTAGATTTCCCGCATTCGTTACAAAAGATATTGGGTTCACGGTAGTGTTAGGTTCTACTTAATTTACGGAGCTGGTCATCTTCGGTCATGAAAGTTGTTTTTTCTTCACACATGATACCGAAAATTTGCATTTCCGACCTCCTATTCTGAATATCTTTCACGCTTTCCTGGGTTTATTTTGTCGAGTTCGTCTGCAAAGTGTCACAATTTTCGTCAGAAAAACGGTGTATGGTTTGTTTTATGTAATCTACGTACCTGACGGTTTTGTGGTTTTGCGTTTGGTTGTGGTAGAGCGTTTCGCTACTTTTGCTGTTCCTCGGTTGTGTTCCGTAGCTTGTTCAGGTATGTTTCTGCTTGGAAAGTGTCTACAGTGCCTGTATTTTCTGATTTTTTCAAATAACATGTCAGTGAAAGCTAGTAATCTGTTTATGCACATTACCTGTTGCTTCAGCGGAATCCGTTTCGATGGCTTGCGAAAGTGGATTGGGTGTCGGGTGAATTTTGTCTGCTGCCTCAGTTGATGTATGCGCACTCTCGGTAGTATCTGTATGTTTAAGGCAGTAGTTATTTGTATGTATGTAGCAATAGAAAGAGGTAGGTGATATCTGTTGGTGTTACCTGTCGGTTCGAAACAGATGCGTTTTGCGACTGCAGATTTGTCTCGTTGTTCTGGTGTTGAAGTATTTGTATTAGTCGAGAGCATTTTAGTGGTTGGTGTTGTTTGATTTTGTGGCGGTGGAGTCATTAGTGTTGTTTCAGGTACATTTGTCAGCAGATCTGTATTATCGGGAACTGGTATTATGTCATGGGAGGTCGGCAATTCAACGGGTGTTGCCTCTTTGTTAACGATGACGAATCTGATGTTGGTAGGTGTTGATCTCCTCGTCATCTCGATATGATATCTGCATGTGTTCATTCCTTGTGTTTTGAAAGATGGGTGTAGTAACTTCCGATCCTCGTAACCTTCCCCCACCACTAATTGTTTGCAAGTGCGACCCATAAGGTTTTGGATGCATAAGTCGGTGCAAGAAACATCCAAATTCCTTGTTCCGTCAGAGAGGGTGGCGTTTACGTTGTAGCTGCAAATTGTTTGCTGAGATTAGTGTACAGCAATTGTTTCTAAAACTATTACTTTTAAATGAATGTAAACATACAAAAAGTTTGCGTCGCAGTTTTTTCCATGGTTGGGGCAGAACCATATGTCTTTGAGTTTCGAAACTTGGCTTTTACAGTATCCACACGTGGCTGTGTACCAACAGTTGTCGAATCTTGTATCGACGATTCTCGCATCTACTGCTATTGTTTTCCGCTGTTGGTATGCATACGCAGCACATACGAAGAGAGAGTCAGTTATATACCTATGCGTTTGCAATGGTGAAACATGCGAAAATAGATATAGACACGTACCTGTAGGCTGTCGTATTGTTTGTCCTGAAGTTCCGCTAAGGTCATGATAGTGTATGAGTTTGTACCTTGGATTGTTTGGATTGGTGCTGAAGATTGTGTGTGTTCAGTTATGGCTCCAGAAAGTTTTGGATTTAAATACACGTGCGTACTATCAGTTGACGACAACTTTAAAATATCTACAATGTGTTAAAGATGTAAAATTTGTAACCTATGTGACAGATATGTAACCACTTCGACAGGAATGTAACTATGATCAATGTACATTTAGTTTCGATATTTTACCTGCGTATATCGTTGGTTTTACGTTTGTGATTGCTATTATAGTGTCGGTTGTCGCGTTGGTGAGTGCCGATAGGTCGAATTTTTCAGCATTTTCAATGCATTCCTTCCACATTGTAGCGGTGATTTCCTGCCCACTGTTACATAGACACTTATAAAATGTTATTGCTATCTGGACGTTCTAGTGCATGAATATAATATTTTTGTATACTTACGTCATGGTTGTCAATGTGAGTATAAGAAAACGGTCACCGTTTCGTTTATTACTGAAGCCGTGCCTTTTGTGCCTTCCTATGAAATCTGTGGTTTGTAACTGCATTAGTTTCCTAAAAGTAAATGTAACAAAATGCTTAATTTTGAGTACCTGGAAAATATGTTGGCTCCTGAATAAAGGATTGCAAATCGTCTATGGCAGTGAAGTCAAAAGACGACTCTGGTATTTCATTTCTGTCTTCCAACGGTGTGATTTGTGATGCTTCGCCGACATTTAGGTGAACTGTATTTCGGATTGTCCTCTGATTTGTTGGAGTTTCTGAACACGAATATTGCTCTATAGCGTAGCATTTGCTTATCTTTAACCTTGATTCCAAAAACTGTTGGCCTTGCTGTTGACCTAATATTGCGATGGTATCTCCCTGTTTTTGGTAAAATGTTATGCATATAAGTTTTGGTAATGTAAGCATATATATATACAATTTTTACAAATTCGTAAAATAAGCGATTAGTGCAGAATACACACCTCCTTGTCTATCGCCAAAAACCACGTCTCTTTGTTTCTGAAATGTGGTGTCCACTTTCGCAAGATCCTGACCTCTATGCGTGAACCGACGACACCATGTTCGAGCTCTGCAATAAACACCATCTTCTCCTCCTGTCATAAAGTAGTTGACATTAGAAAGATATACGCAACTGAATTTTTGCATTTTCATTGTCTTCTGCAAAAGCGTGTAAAACTTGTAATCATGGCTACATACTTTTAAAATGACTGTCGGTCAGCCGTATAAATACGACGCCTGTAGCTATAAATATGTAAGTATGTTACTTTTCGTATACGTATAATGATGCAAATAAATTTCATGTTTTGTATGTATGTATTTAAGCATTCATATGAGTTTCTTATGCACTGTGCAAGCTTTCAATGTCTGAGAGGAAGTCTTTGTAAACAACATTCTTTGTATACCGCAGATAGGGGTGTTATTCGGGTCAACCCGACCCTATTAAGGCTAATTCGGGTCGGGTCCAATCGGGTTTGACCTTTAGAAATTTGACCCTAACCCGACCCTAATAAGGGTTCGGGTTTTCGGGTTCGGGTTGTAGCGGGTCGGGTAATTCGGGTTTCGGGTTATACTACCCAAAAAAAAAAAAAAAAAAATGGATCTAAGCCTAAAACTTCCAAATTTTTTACATTGATGCAGGGGTACTCATCTAGGTTGGGTGCTCTTGATTATACAATATGTCTTTACAGAAAAGTTTTTGTGACAACTCAGGGTGGTGATTTCCCTCACTTTTGTGTAGCAACATAAATAATTTATACACTGCAAAATGCTCAAATAGGCAGGTGCTCTGTAGTCTAATTATTTAAATAATAGAAATTAAAAATAACTATAATGTAACTTACGTTTATTATCATATCAATGCTAGCTATTGAATTATTCAGATAGAATGTAATATTTTATAGACAATCTTAGTGTCACTATCACATATGAGAACAATGTAATTTACGTTAGTTATCATATCAATGGTGGATCAAAATTAGACAAAGGTCCCAGGTATGTGTAGTATGTATTTGTTACAGAAAAAAACAAGTTAAAATAATATAACTGTTGTGTATTAATAAGTGGGTGGATGGGTTTATTTAAAAAAAAAAAAAATTATTCAATATTTCGGGTTAAACGGGTCAACCCGAAACCCGATTTCTGAAACAAAAGCAACCCGAAACCCGACCCTATAAAGAATCGGGTCTCTCGGGTCGGGTCAAATCAACCCGAAACTTGAATACAACCCGAATTAACCCGACCCTAATATGCTTATTCGGGTTCGGGTCGGGTCGGGTCCGTCGGGTTCGGGTTTTTTTGACACCCCTAACCGCAGACACTGTCCCTGGTCATTCTGTATTAGTACTTTAATCGAATCTGGAGAAGTTGCACGTGAGAGAGCTACATACAGCTGCCCATGGCCAAACACCGGAGCAGTCAAAAACAATCCAATACGTTGTAAGGATTGGCCCTGACTCTTGTTGATAGTCATAGCGTATGAAACTTTACATGGGAATTGCTTTCGATTAAGGGCAAAGGGAAGTTCCGGATCATAGTGTACAAATTTAATCCTCGGAAGATAGACTTTTTGGCCTATACATGTACCTGTCATTATGACGGCTTCTATAACTGTAGGCAATAGATGTGTAACAATTAGTCTGGTGCCATTGCAAAGGCCATTTTTTTGATTCATGTTTCGTAGAAGGATTATTGGAACGCTCTTTTTCAGGTCTAATTTATGTAGCGGGAGACTGGGGAAGGTTAGTTGGTTAAGGTATTCCTCTGGGTATAGCAGATCCAGGTCGGACATCTTTTGGGTATGAGGTGTAATTGAATCAGAACTGTAGTAGGAAGTAATAGTTCCGGGAGTATTGTCCAAAACCATCGAATTAATGTCATCTGTGGTACAGTTCTTTGGACATACAATTGCTCTAGTGCGAAGAATATCCGGGTTTGGGCTAATGAGGACAGCAGAGTCATATACAAACGTAATCAACTGTTCTAGCCCGGAGTTGTCGTCTACAATCAGAAGTTTATCTGGTATTTCAACAGTAGAGGCGTATCTCGAATTAGTAGCATCCGGAGTACCGGCAACGCCGTTTCCGATGTCTAACAGCCATTGCGCGAAATCAATTGACCTTGCCTCACTGGAACTGTTGGTTGCTATACTGGAAAGACGCATATTGCACGACAGTTTATATAATGTAAAATAAGGCCAGAGATGTGAATTTGGGAGAGTCGACGTCATTATATCCTCATGACCTTTTTTGCGTTTTATCGGCAACGTCTGTCTAAAATCTCCACCCAGAAGCATAGAAATTCCCCCAAACGGCTTATCCTTTTGATCTAATACGTCCCTAAATGTCCGATCTACACACTCGAAGCATCGACGGTCCATCATGGTGGCCTCGTCCCAAACGATTGCATAAGTCTGTCTCAACAGTTCCGAAAGGTGTGTTTTTTTTTTATGTTACAAACGGATGTATCTAATAGATTGATAGGAATTCCAAACCTGGAATGGGCTGTTCTGCCGTTCGGTAAAAGTAGAGATGCTATACCTGATGAAGCTACCGCCAGGACGATTTTTCCGAGAGACCTAAGATAAGCTATCACTGTTGACCACAAGAAAGTTTTCCCGGTTCCGCCATGACCATATATAAATGCTAATGTCTGTTTTTGAAGCGATTCGTCAGTACGAATTCTGTAGTAAATCTTTAACTGCTCCGGATTTAATCTTGACGACATTTCCAAGTGTTGCTGAGCAAGAGAGGCTGTATCGTATAATCTTTCCTCTAATAACAGTCGGTTTGTCGACGATGACAAGAGATCTGATGGCGGAAGCGGCAATTTGAATGATGTCAGCGACTTGGGAGGAACTGCCGCGTTCAATAACCTTTCTATCTCGAACAAAATGTAGTGCTGCAACACTTCCTCAGTTATGATAGAATCTCGGGACGGTGCAGCATCTGACAACGTACGTCTTATGTCATCTCCCATTTTAGACCAAGCGTGGTCCCATAATACCGCAGGATCACCAACCTCGCAAAACAGAAGCAAGTTGCAAAAGAGATTGCGCAACTCTGGAGACGATGCCCATACCGCGGCTTCGTTAAACGCAGTCAACCACTCCTTGTCGTCGCCTATCAAGCCGAGAGCCTCGCAGGCAAGACGATATGACGGATAGGTGACACCAGCTACTGTTCTGATATCGACAAAATAACAGCAGCCTTTTTGATGAGACAAAAGCATTCTTAAGTAGAACAATTCACCGGCAGTTGGATGAACATATACCATTCTTCGAACTGGGGAAACACCAGTCCTGATCCTGGGAAACCAATCTTTTTTGGCCGTGTTCCATGTAAACAGTTTCGGATACTGGATGTACGTAAGCTGACGACCCTCTTTATCCCATCTATTTCCGACTAACCATCGTGAAAGAGTCGAATTACCAAAGCTAGGGGAAGTGACTAACTGATTCAATTCAGCATTGTCTCTGAATGTGACAGGCTGCATATGTTCCAGATGCACGTGTAATATTTGCACAGCGGGATGTCTTTCGTGTATTGGAAAGTTTAATAAACGCCAAGCAGCTTCGTGAGGGCATATGAATCGACCATCTACAAATTGTTCGATCTCATTGACAGTCTGTGTTTGACTATTCGGCGAAGAAGTGGTAGCAGAAGCTGAGGACGAAGGCCCGGAGGATGTCGAATTCTCTGCCCTTTGTAAACAAAAAGAAACACGCTCGACACCTTTCGAAATATATTTGAACAAATATTTTATCATCATATTCCAACCACAGTACTCGACGTTGATGTGTGCATCAAAAAGACTACACAAATGCTTATTATAAGGGACTACAAAACCGTTATTTGTCTGAATCCCGTTCTGCATCGTATGTGTACCACTGCTGCTGCGTTTGTAATGCACGTACCCGTCTTTGTCGAAACTGGTGCAGAGGCAAATGGTTTTGGAAATTTTTTTTTACATTTCCCATCTTTCATACATGGCGCAACAGGATTCAATGGACCGCAGGGTCCATGAATCATACATGCAGTTATGGTTGCGTACAGGGCCTGCTCTGTTGTAGGATCTGGAAGCTGAGCGGAAATATATTTGTCGACCTCCGCAGCTGTTCTGATCTTTGAGGAATCGTTAACCCATAATAACGTGTGGCAGTGCGGTAGACCACGTTTTTGGAATTCAACAGTATAAAGGTCTGAAGCAAGTAAATAACGATCAAAACCGTCGCTAAGAGGTCTAAATAAATGAAGTGCGAAACAAACACAAAGAAGGAGGTAGAATCTTTACACGCAGTAACGACACCAAACGGCTGTTCTGTTTTGAGAAAATCTATGAAGTGGCCGACCTTCATATTAAAAACTCTGGAGATTATATCCGGCCTATTCTGTGAGTGACCCATACTATGTGCGTCCATAAATCTTGTAATTTCAGGCCACCTTGCATTGCACGTAAAAGTGATAAAATACTGAGGATTTCCGTATACGCGGCAAATGGCGAGGGCATCCTGGTAGTGTTTGTACATGTAACGGGGGCCACCGACGAAGGAGGAAGGTAGAAAAATCCGCTTACCGATTTCTCGACCCACAGAATCGCCCTTTGACAGCGCGTCGAAGACACCAGCGATGTATTCCGACCTCAGGCTATTTTGATTTTTGCGGAAATAATCGAGTCTACTGTCTTCCACACAAAGGTACGCGTCTATCAAGAACTGCTGAAAAAGTTTGCCCCCACGCAGTAACAATGAGAATACACCACGTCGAGTATGTAGCAAAAAACTGTAATACATGTTAATTGTCAACGCCCTGCCCACAAGACCTGGACCAGATCGTAATTTTAAGGCTGGAGACCAACCGACCTCACCGTATGGGAATAACAGCGGATATTGTAGCGGCATGTACGACTGGTGCAGCTTACTGATACGATGTGCACAATCAGTTCTGGAACGAACAATTATGTCGTAAGAAGTTGCATTTGCATCCTCACCAACTACAATCGCGCCTAAAGTACCAGGCTGTGGTAACCCATAACGATCAGGAACATTATTGTACAACCTAACCTCATAGTCAACTATGTTATTCGTTCCAGCAATTTCAGCAGCATTGCGAAAGACACGGACATATCCATTGCAGGACGATAGCAAATGGCGCAGAGTATCGACAATTTCAGGTTTCAGTTGATCTGCAGGTTCGGAAGGACGGAAAAACCGAAGTCTGTTTTCTACTTCATTCGAGGTATCGTATATATACAGTTGTAGAAATCTTGGGACATTAAAAGGCTGCGGACACAATGACCCGATATAATGGGAGATCTGACCCGAAACTTTAAAAACGTACGGTCCGGTACGCACATTTACTGACTTGTCGACCTTGCCGCCAAATGAGGTCATAGAAAACATGCTATTGTATGCCCTGATATTACGCATGAAGTGGGAGTTATCATACAAAGCAAGAAGCGGAGCAGGCGGCGCAGCAGGCGAAGGTAAGACCACAGAACCGCTTCTACAACAATGATTATAAGTCGGATTTCTTAAACGGGTGTTCTTCAACGCCCTTTCGTCATACCAAAACCATGCACCGCAATGACCGCAGTAGTTACTCGCATCGCCACAATCGAAATACGTCGGTAGACAATTTTCAACAGCAGTAGAACGTGTAACAGCATTTCGAACTCGCGTTCGCCGGGTAGACACCGGAGCAGAGACTGTTGGCCAGGTGTCCCCAACAGCTAATCCACTACCCCACATTTCAGCAAACAACTAAATCTGAAGATGACCAAAAACAACAATCTAGGAAGGCCATAATCATCTATAAAAGCTAACAAAATCCAAAATCAGCAGTAAGCATAAAAAAAATTACCACTATTTTACTGAACCAAAGCAACATAATCGAAAGATAATACCAATCACTCACCTGCAGCAGCACACCGCGACGGTAATAATGACCGACGAAGCGCCTAAAACACAGCCAGCAACAACAACCAATCAGAAAACCGAAAATCAATAACAGAACGAAATAGCAACCAAGAAAACCAACATACCTCCAATAACGAAAAAACAACCTTCAATTCGGAAAAAACACCAATGCAAAGATGGCCGGAAATTTCAAAGGGAAGAAAGGACACGTACAATAAGAGACAGGTACACGTGGAAAACGAATAGAAAGCATGAAACTGTAAAAAAAAAATTTCCTGGACTGGACTCGGTTATTCACTTTAGAAGCCCAAAAGCCCAGTTGGAATAAACAAAGAATTTATGGCACGCACCCATAGGAGCCTTACAAAATTAATATGGTAGAGTAATATTTTATTTTTAACATTTTTACTGCAATTTTTTTCTTTTTTCATATTTACTACGGTACATACTTAAATTAAGTTTATATGTATTATTTTTCGAAAATATGAGTAGAGAATCTTAGTACTATGAAATTTTCTTGTCTACCTTTTCATACTATTATACTATTTTATTTATTTTAATTATTTACATATATTTTTCGACTTTAGAAATGGTTAAATATGAGCGACCAGTGCCACCATCATTTGTTTCTATAGAGATAGAGGAAGTTGTATCGTTTTTCAAAGAGAATAAGACCAACTTTTATTGTGTGTCATCCTAGATTTTACATTTGTTAACAAATTCGAAAATATTAACAAGTTTGTTTTAGCGAGTAATATATTTTTTCTAATAACCCGACTCATGCGAGTCGAGTAACGAATCAAAATTTGGGATTTCTATGTCACAAGTCCTATCAATTAAGAATCATCCTATTTTTTATATTTTTTTCCTTTTAAATGTTATAAATTAAATTAATTATGACGTCATCCCGCTATGTTAAGATAAAAAAATTTGGATACCCCTCAATAATATTCCTAGATCCGCCATTATATACATAGTTTCTGCCGATTAGTCATAATCCCTATCACCGTATCCACATATTGCTAAGGTGGGTTAGACTTAGGCAGTCGTTTCCTCCAAATATATCTAAACAAGTAGGGCGCATTGGATATCAGCTATTTAACAAATAGATCGCCAAAGTACCTTACTTGTGTTTAAAGGTCAACCACCTACATCTTATATACGATAAACAATACATATATATATATATATATATATATATATATATATATATATATATATATATATATAGGAGTAGGATCAAATAAAAAATGTTAAATTTGTAAAAAGTGTGAGAAGCATTGTGGAAGTGACATGTGGCAAACTTGGAAAAAAAAAATTTAATAAAAAGATATTGAGTTAATTACATAATTGGTCCCTGTGTTTGTTCCAAAACAACGGGTCCAGTCCCTGGGTCACAATTCGTTCGGGTCCAGTCCCTGGAGCCTATCTTTGGTTGCACGTTTGGTCCCTGCCTCTAACAATCGTTAATTTTTAACGTTAAATGTATCACGTGCCAAACATGTGATGGGTAAAATAGTAATTTCGCAATCCTTTTCCCCTTTATACAGACTCTTCTTCCCCACCTTAAATCCAAATCCGCGGTTATCCCCAAATTAAATCCAAATCAATGTTATCCCCAAATTAAATCCAAATCAATGTTTCCCAATTGACACCTGTGTGTTATGTTTTCACTTATATTTTTATTATTTTTTGGGTTTTGATAGATGACTTTTTTTGATTCATTGCGCTGCTATGAAGCGGATTTTCGGTAGTCGAAAAAGTTTAATGGTAAGTGAAGAAGATGAAGATTCGGTGGTGAAATGCCGCGAACGACGTCGTAGAAGAATGGCTATGATTATCATTGATAAGACTTGCCTGTCTCCAGGAACTTCTGCACCCTCAAAGCTTGACATCTTCTGAATAAATTCTTACATTGATTTTGCAATATCACCAAGATCATAATCTTCTATATTTGAGGAAGACGAGGGACCCGCGTCCTCCCCTTTTGACTTACTACTCTTCTTTTTACGATTCAGATTATAGTATTCCATCTCTTCTTGTCTCTCAAGAAGAGCGGCATTTAATTCATCCTCGCCATTGTAGAGCCACGAATCATCATCCGATGGAGAAATTTCTCGACCCTTAAACTCATCTACTGAAAAGGGTTGAGAAAGGATATCATCTATACGCCTGATCGGAGCACTCATAATTTCACTGCACAAGGAAACTTCACAAAGATTATCATTGATTATCATTGATTTGGATTTAATTTGGGAATAACATTGATTTGGATTTAATTTGGGGATAACCGCCGATTTGGATTTAAGGTGGGGAAGAAGAGTCTGTATAAAGGGGAAAAGGATTGCGAAATTACTATTTTACCCATCACAGTTTGGCACGTGATACATTTAACGTTAAAAATTAACGATTGTTAGAGGCAGGGACCAAACGTGCAACCAAAGATAGGCTCCAGGGACTGGACCCGAACGAATTGTGACCCAGGGACTGGACCCGTTGTTTTGGAACAAACACAGGGACCAATTATGTAATTAACTCAAAGATATTTAAAAAAATAATAATTTTTTTTTTTTAAATAAAATTTTGGAATAAAAAAAAAAATTGAAATTCTTTTTGATAACGTCATCTGTCACGTCATATGATGCACACACAAAATATGATGCACATTAATGATGCACAAAAAATATGATTCATATAAATAATGCACACAAAAAAACTATTATATTCAACTATGATGCACATAAAATGTTCATCATAGATGTGTATCATAAATGTGTATCATATTTTTTTTCGTACATAACTTTTTTCGAGCAAAAAGAAAAAAAAAATTCTGGAAAAAAAAAAAATTTCGATTTTTTTTTTTAAATATTTTTTTTATTAAAAATATTATTTTTTTATTAAAAAAATAAAAATTCAAGGTTGCCACATGTCACTCCCACAATGTTTCTCACACTTTTTACAAATTTAACACTTTTTACATAAACCCTCCCCTATATACATATATATAGTCCAAAGTCTAGGAACGCTAAGAACAGTTGACCGTCCGATTAAGTGATGATCATCAGCAGTAACCTTACTACTGATCAGTAGTAACCTTACTACTGATCCGTAGAAGGGTACCACCGATCAGTAGTTTCTACTGGTCAGTAGAAGGGTACTACTGATCAGTAGTAAGGTTACTACTGATCAGAATGATCATCATTTAATCGGACGGTCAGCAACTGTTCTTAGCGTTCCTAGACTTTGGGCCGTTTTTACCCGATCCAGTTCCTATATATATATATATATATATATATATATATATATATATATATATATTATATATATATATATATATATATATATATATATATATATATATATATATATATATATATATATATATATATATATATATATATATATATATATATATATATATATATATATATATATATATAGTGAATGGTTAATGCGAGAACTCTTTTTTTTGCGAGAACTGCGAGAACTCTCACAAAAAGTGGTAAATCATGTTTCACTTTGTTCATTCACATGCAAACTCTTTTGGAGATTAATAATCAAGTAAATATAAACATAAAAAACTAAAAAAAAATCATATAAAATAACGTAAAAAATTTTCGTTCATATATGAACTCATTTTTTGAAAAAAAACGTTCACATGTGAACATTTCTAAATACGCATGATTTCATACAATTTTTTTTAATTTTTCATTTATATTTGACTAGATTATTAACATTCAATGGTTTTTACATGTCAATAGACATAATTACATGTTAATTGACACTTTTTTAAGAGTTCTCGCAGAAATAAGAGTTCTCGCATGAATCAGTCCCTATATATATATATATATATATATATATATATATATATATATATATATATATATATAGGAGTAGGATCAAATAAAAAAGGTTTTAAAATAGGAAGGAGTGTGAGAGTGACATGTGACCTTCTTTTTTTTTTAATTTTTTTTTTTTTAATAATAAAAAAATATTTTTTTAATAAAAAAAAAAAATTAATAAAAAAAAAAAAATTCGGGGAAAAAAAAAAATTTGGGGGAAAAAAAATAGTTTGAAAATTTTTCCGATAACGTAATCATTTTCGTGCACAAGTTTTGAATTTATGTACACGAAAAAGTGATGCACCAACTAAAAAAGTGATTTTTGGTGCATTATTTTATAAAAAAATGACAATTTTAGTGTATCATTTTACAAATAAAGTGATTTTTGGTGTATGTGTTCGTTTAAAAAAGATTTTTCGTACATCACTTTTTGAAAAAATGAATTTTTGTGAATCAGTTTTGTCAATTTTTTCGTGCATAAGTTTTTCCGAGCCAAATTTTTTTTTTTTCACCCGGAAATTTTTTTTTTTCCTCCGAATTTTTTTTTTATTAAAAAAATATTTTTCTTTTTTATTAAAAATATTTTTTTTTAATAAAAATATTATTTTTTATTAAAAAAAAAAATTTTCAAATTGCCACATGTCATCACCACAATCCTTCCTATTTTTTTTATTTTAAAATTTTTTTACAATAACCCACCCCTATATATATATATATATATATATATATATATATATATATATATATATATATATATATATATATATATATATATATATATATATATATATATAGGGTGAGGTTCAATAGGGATCCCTTTTTTTCTAGAGATCCAGGGATCACCTTTAGAGACACACAATTTCATTAATAGATAAAACCCACGGAGGGGTATTTTAGTCATATTGAAAAAATATTTAAAAAGGTCACGTGCCCCTAAAAGATTTATCCATCCATCCACAGACACACACACACACACACACATAAACACACACTAATCTTCTTTCTCAATCACTCAAAGGTAATAAAGCATCGATCTTTGAACTAACTAATTTAGTATTTCAAAAACTTTGAGATCTGGTTAGAAAACCGTTGGGTGTGTTGGTGGTGGTGCTGTCGGAGTGACGACGGCGGCGGAGGTGGCGGCGGCGGTGGAGGGAGCATATTGCTGTGGTGCGGTGGAGATAGGGTTTAAGGGTGGGTAGGTATGGGCGGTGGTGGTGGAATTGATGCACGATCCTTGTTTAGCTAAATATTCTACTTTTGGTGGCCTTAATTCACCTCTTCATTTTGCTGCTGCTAAAGAAAACAAGAAACCACCATTGGCTATGAGCTTTGAGAAATCAATTGAGGGAACTGTGGAAAAGAAAACTGCAGTGAGAAGGACTACAAGAAAAGGGTACTAGAAATTGTTTTTTTCTCTTTTTCCGTTATAAACGTTATGATAATTATGGTTATCATGGATATTATTATGAAGCCATGTTTGGTTTGTGTTTGAAGTCGTGCTTCATTTGAGTGCATCTTTGGTGCAGTCCCATTTGATGATTGATTTTGGTAGTTATGACGAAAACATAGGATATTTTTTAATTTTATTAAATTTCTAGTTTTTATCAATTAATTATGATTTTAGGGTATGTAAATATCTTTTACTTTTTTGGTTTGACTATGCACCTGTTTGATATTTGGGTAATTTTTGTCTTCTATTTGCAAAGATTTTTTTATTTTTGATATGAGTTTTTGTTTTTACTTCAATCTATATTAAAAAGTTTTAATTTTTATGTCAATAACTTTGTTTTTTGTTTTAATTTTGTTAGAATGGAGTCAGCTTACAGGACATGGGTTAGACTTAAGAGAGAAGGGGTTACATCTATTGATTTGGATGAACTTTGTAGGGAGTTACAGACTGCTTTAGGCACAGCTAAATGGCAGGTTCGTTTCGACCGTAATTTGTAAATTAAAAGCCGAAAAGGCTCGTAAAGTAATTTGTTTTGTAAACTTTACTCTTATTTAAAGTAATCACCTGTGATTTTATTAATAATGTGCCTTAATATGTTGATGTAAAATGTCACAAAAATGTTTAGTAATCACCTGTGATTTTATTAATAATGTGCCTTAGTATGTTGATGTAAAATGTCACAAAAATGTTTAGTAATCACCTGTGATTTTATTAATAATGTGCCTTAGTATGTTGATGTAAAATGTCACAAAAATGTTTAGTAATCACCTGTGATTTTATTAATAATGTGCCTTAGATTGTAATATTAACAAGCAATTGAAGGTTTGACACAAATATTTTGAATTTAATATGTTACTTTACTAGTTGAATTTTATTTGAAATGAGTAGACAAATATTTTGTTTGAGAATACTTTCGGTTTGGTGTATTTTCTTTGAACAATAACTATGTCACATGTGATTTTATTAAATTAAGTCACTAAATATCTTAAATGTAATTTTGTAGTCAACAAATTGTAAAGGAAAATCACCTGTGATTTAGTGCCTTAATACCTTAATACATTTAAGGTTCTTAATTTAGTGCCTTAATACCTTGATGTAGAATTTCATCAAATGTCTAGTAATCACCTGTGATTGTATTAATTTAGTGCCTTATATGTTGATGTAAAATGTCATCAAAATGTTTAGTAATCACCTGTGATTTTATTAATAATTTTCTTTAGTATGTTGATGTAAAATGTCACCAAATGCTTATTTAATCACCTGTGATTATGTAGTTTTCTTTAGTATCTTAAATGTAATTTTGTAGTCAACAAATTGTAAAGGAAAATCACCTGTGATTTAGTGCCTTAATACCTTAATACATTTAAGGTTCTTAATTTAGTGCCTTAGTACCTTGATGTAGAATTTCATCAAATGTCTAGTAATCACCTGTGATTGTATTAATTTAGTGCCTTATATGTTGATGTAAAATGTCATCAAAATCATTAGTAATCACCTGTGATTTTATTAATAATTTTCTTTAGTATGTTGATGTAAAATGTCACCAAATGCTTATTTAATCACCTCTGATTATGTAGTTTTTACATTAAGAAACTGTTTATTATTTAATGTCTTAGTATGTTGATGTAAAATGTCACCAAATGCTTATTTAATCACCTGTGATTATGTAGTTTTTACATTAAGAAACTGTTTATAATTTAGTGCCTTAGTTCTTTGATGTAAAATGTCACAAAACGTTTAGTAATCACTTGTGATTTTATTAATAATGTGTGTTAGTATGTTGATGTAAAATGCATTTATGTGAAAGAATATTTACTTGGTAAATGTGCTCAATATTTGTTTAATACATTTATGTGAAAGAATATTTACTTGGTAAATGTGACACAAAAGCAAAAGACAAAAAGACAAAAGTGAAAGGAAAAGCGTTACTTGGTAAATGTGACACAAAAGCAAATGACAAAAAGACAAAAGTGAAAGGAAAAGCGCGTGTGAGTAAAAAAAAAAGGAAAAAGGTAAAAAGACTTTTTTGCCCCTCCGTGTTTTTTCCTTACAAATCATTTAAACCCAACTTTTAATCTCAGCCACAAATTTTAGATGATCTTGTGGCTGAGAAGGTGATCCCTGAATCTCTAGCAAAAAAGAGATCCCTATTGAACCCCAATCTATATATATATATATATATATATATATATATATATATATATAATATATATATATATATATATATATATATATATATATATATATATATATATACTAACTTGGGCTAGGGCCTTCCGAGATGGATTTAGTAAACGATGCTTGTACTCTTCATTGTCACATTCATCTTGGTTTGACAATTGACATGTTTATAAGTGGACATCCAGTGAGTGATGATTAAGTTTTTCCTACTGTCAACATGTAGCTCTAGCGTAGCGAGAGCTTTGCATACAATACGATTCAATGATGTGGTGGTGACGTGTCAGTTAGCACGACAACAAAAATACATGTCGGAAAAGTTACTACATACATACAATAGCAATGAACTAAACGTTTTACATATAATAGAAAATTTTAAAATACATCATATACAATAACATTTTTAGTCTAGTAAGAATACATTTTCATATATTTGTTTCAAAATCTCATTTTAGCATTAAATAATCTAAAGGATGTGCTTTAATATACACATTATCTATGCAAAGATCATAATAAATATTTGAAAATCCTCAATTTGAGAGTAACAAAATAAACAAAATCTTTATCAAATCCCATATATTAACTTCCAACTTTTGTTATAAGACATTAAAAAAACACCCCATCAAATAACGTTGCATCGTTGTTTAACTCTTGTTACGGGAAAAAAGAAAATTGTGTAAGTGATAATCAAACGAGTCTACTTTATTTTGACTTGTCTTTACGTCATATGTAGAAACAATATACCGTTTATATTAAACATAAATTAAATTACACGAAATGTAAACTAATTATATAAATTGTAAGCGAAATTACAAAATAGTAAACGAGATTGTCGTCAAGGCTCGTGATAAACACGATTCCCTTAAAACAAATTTCGCGTATATTCACACGAAGTGTTTCCCATGGTACAATGACATAAACAACTTATTACGAAGTTGTCGGAGCAAACGACTTGCCTGAAATCTAATTGGAAATATCACAGTGAGTTAATCGGAAAAATTGGATGTGTTTCGGTGTGAATTGGTCGAGCCTGGACGCTCCTATTTATAGCCTAACAGAAAACGCTCGAGATTAATTCGATTAAATGGCATTAAACCCGAATTAATCCAAAATCTGTAACTGACCAGAGTAGCGTAACTGTTAGTTACGCTACGTAACTGTTAGTTATGCTACACAACAATTTCAGCTACGTAACAACAGTTACACTACGTAACTATTAGTTACGCTAGCAACGTAACAACAGTTACGCTACATAACTATTAGTTACGTTAGCAACGTAACTGTTAGTTACACCCGAACACCCCTCATTAGGTGTCGATATCTCATTCACCTTAACTCCGTTTTGGACATACAATATATTGTTGCAAAGCCCTTTCTAAGGGCTACACATTCATATTAAATATTGTTCATAAATATTAAATATGCGTCACTTTATATACGTCCAAAGTTGATGAAAATATCATATTTTTATCAACATTTTTCCAACAAAACCCCCACATGAATGGAGATCGTTCTTATTCCCGATGAAACTTCGGCGGTTGAATCCTGCATAGGAAAGGTAGGTGTTACCCTTTGAACCTTCCCTTATGAAATGCACTTAGTCTCCTATCTGTCAGTAGATCTTGATGTCTTTGAACTGAGCTGTTATTTGCGTACACGACAATACATTTCACACAAGACTCTTCCTGACAATGTCAACTCCTCATAGTCGTGTTCGTTATGGTCATGAACACTATCCTGGTTCTGCGAGAGCTTTTAGGAATTACGCCCTTATAATTCCCTTCGAAGCGACCCCACTTCTCTCTAACATAGGTGATTCGTTAGAAATCATTATACCACATATGGTTATTTCTCGGAATCATAAAAAGTCATATGCTTATCCTTCACCTTGTCACTGATCTTAGGAATGGACTAGGAAGTTTGTGAATTTGTAAACTCCTTTAGATGGTTTAGGAGGTAGATAAACTACCCCCCCCCCCCTCACCCCACAGTGACCTCCCTTCGTTCATACAAGTAGGTTGTCCTATTGAACCCAAATCTTGGGATCTCCAATCAACTGGGTTAGGTTTCCTTTGCATAAACTTATTCATTCAAGGGCTTTAGTCCCATACCTTTTGACGACTTACTAACTAACTCTCTGGTTAAGCCTTTCGTAAGCGGATCCACTCTGTTATCCTTTGACTTCACATAGAAAATTGAGATAACTCCTGTTGAGAGTAGTTGTCGTATCGTGTTATGTCTACGTCGAATATGTTTTGACTTACCGTTATACATTATGCTATGATCTCTGCCAATTTCCGATTGACTATCACAATGTATACATTCGTCCGTTACCGGTTTAGGCCCTATTGGTATGTCTTCTACAAATTGACGCAACCATTATGCCTCCTCTCCACATTTGTCGAGGGCAATGAATTCAGATTCCATCTTTGATATTTCTATAACCGTTTGTTTGCAAGATTTCCATGCTACAGCGGCACCTCCAAGTGTAACACGTATCCACTTGTTGATCGAGAATCTATTATATCAGAAATCCAGTTTGCATCACTGTATCCTTCGATAACAGCTGGATGTCTATTATAATGTAGTCCATACTCTTGCGTGTATCTTACATACCGAAGTAATCTTGTCATACTTTTCCAATGATCAGAACTCGGATTGCTGGTGTACCTACTTAGCCTACTAACAGCATATGCTAATTCGTGTCTGGTACAACTCATCAGATACATTAGACTACCAATGATTCTTGAGTATTCTTGTTGGGAGACACTTTCACCTCTATTCTTAGATAGATGTTGACCGTATTGGAGTTCTAGCTAGGCCGGAATCCCCCACATTGAATCGCTCTAGAATTTTGTCCACGTAATGTGTTTGATTTAACACAATACCATTTTGGGTTCGTGTGATCTTGATTCCAAGAATCACATCTCCTAGGCCCATGTCTTTCATGTCAAATCTAGATTTCAACATATCCTCTGTTGACGTTATTATCTTATCGTCACTACCCATGATAAGCATGTCATCTACATAGAGACATAATATAACATAACCATTAGGTGTGTCTTTCACATAAACACACTTGTCACATTCATTTATTTTGAAACCATGTTCCAACATGACGTGATCAAACTTTTGATGCCATTGTTTGGGAGCTTGCTTTAGGCCATATAATGAATTAACCAGCTTGCAAACTTTGTTCTCTTGCCCAGGGGCAACAAACCCCTCAGGTTGTTTCATGTAAATTTCTTCCTCTAAATCGCCGTTTAGGAAAGCCGTTTTTACATCCATTTGGTGAACTTCCAAATTTATTATGGTGGCAATAGCAAGTATTATCCTGATGGAGGTGATCTTGTTACAGGAGAATACGTATCAAAATAATCTAGACCTTCTCGTTGTCTATAAACTTTGATCACTAATCTTGCTTTGTATTTATCAATACTTCCATCCGCCCTCATTTTCTTTTTAAAGAGCCATCTATAGTCTAGTGCATTGCAACCCTGAGGAAGCTCCACTATTTCCCACGTATGGTTTTGTAAAATAGAATCTATTTCACTTTTGATGGCTTCTTTCCATTGAAGTGCTTCCGAAGAGGTAACCGCTTCGCGGTAAGTTCTAGGTTCATGTTCTACCATGAATGTGAGGAAGTCGGAACCAAACGATTTCTCAACCCTAGCCCTTTTACTTCTTCTAGGCTCAACATTTTCTTCCACATGTTGTTTTTGTCTCTCACTTTGGATAGGCGCATCAACAAGTGTAGAAGAACTTCCAATTTCCGTGTTTAAACAAGGAAATATATTTTCAAAGAATGTAGCACTCCTTGATTCCATTATCGTGTTCTTGTGTATATCGGGATTCTTAGAATCATGCACAAGAAATCGATAAGCACTAATGTTGATATCCAATAATTATGCAATTTACAGTTTTAGGCCCTATCTTTAAGACCTTAGGTGCCGGCACTAATACTTTGGCTAGGCACCCCCACACTCGTAGGTATTTATATGATGGTTTTCTTCCCATCCAAAGTTGATATGGGGTTTCCTCTTTATTCTTCCGAGGTAGCTTATATAAAAGATAAGAACCCGACAAGATAGTTTCCCCCCACATGTTTGGACTAAGTCCAGAACTTATCAACATGGCATTAACCATTTCTTTCAAGGTACAGTTCTTTCTTTCGGCGATACCGTTTTGTTGAGGTGAATAGGGAGCGGTGAGTTCATGTCTAATACCATGCTGCTCACAAAAGTTAGCAAATGGTGACACATATTCACCTCCTCTATCACTTCTAACGACCTTGATTTTCTTATTAAGTTAAATCTCAACTTCATTCTTGTAAAGAATGAACTTATCAATGGCTTCATCCTTACTTTTAAGTAAGTATACATAGCAATATTTCGTGCTATCATCGATAAAGGTGATGAAGTATTTGTTTCCACCTCTTGTGAGAACCGATTTTAAATCACATACATCGGTATGGATCATATCAAGGGTTCGGTTATTCTTTCAACCGATTTAAACGATGATCTCGTTTGTTTGGCCTCAACACATGTTTGACATTTATAGTTTGAATCAATGTGGAAAGATGGTATGCATTTAAATTTAATTAACCGACGAATGGAATTAAAATTAACATGACCAAGACGTGCATGCCAAATATTAGAAGACTCAAGCAAATAAGTAGAAGTAGTATTAATTTCATTAATATCACGCTTAAAAGTCATTACATTCAATTTGAACATGCCATTAAGGGCATATCCCCTACCAACATACACCCCACTTTTGGTTAACACGACCTTATTTGATTCAAAAACCAAACGGAAAACAAACTTGTTGAGAAGCCAACCCGACACAAGATTCTTACGAATCTCCGAAACATAGAGCACATTTCTCAAAGTGAGCTCCTTTTCCGAGGTCATCTTGAGTGTCACGGAACCTTCCCCTTTGATATCGGTCGTAGCCGAATTTCCCATGAACAACTTCTCACCAGTCTCAACATCCTGGAAGGTGGTAAACATGTTCTTGTCCGAGCAGACATGACGTGTAGCACCCGTCTCAATCCACCATTCCTTGGAGTTTGATCCCACCAAGTTAACTTCGGAGATCATATTAATGACATCGGTGTTCGCAAGTGGTGCTCACACAATTGAAGTTACCATTACAGCGGATGTCATGATCGGTGGTACCACAACTGAGGTCACACGGGGTTGAGTCGACATTCTGAAAATTCTCAAATTTAAAGAATTAGACATCTCGTTTTATTATTGTTAACACTAAATGATAACAATAATAATAATCTGTTTATAACAATACAAATAATCTGTTTTATTGTTATTTTCAAAACCCGTTCTGTTTTTACAAAACGTTTTAAATTATGTCCGCAACCTGATCGTAGTGTAACTGATATAACAAATAGTTACGCTACCTACGTAACTAACAGTTACGTTACGGACCTGTCAAACGTAACTAACAGCTACGGGACAAATAGTTACGCTAGCGTAACAAACAGTTACGCTACGTACCTAATAGTTTCGCTAGCGTAACAACAGTTACGCTACGTAACTAATTAACGTAACTAACAGTTACGTGATTAACAGTTAACAACAAGAACCGTGATGATTTTCCCACAGTTTGTTATTCTAAACTTGATCCAACACCGCTTTTAAACAAAACGGAAAGAAATTATATGGATTTAACAAGTTCCAAACTGATCTGAAGGACACTGATTAAATAATTTATATTAAATAATCTGTTTTTGGTTTTTCCGTACACTAAATTCAAACCAATAATCTGTTTCAAAACGTTAATAATTTGATTTATCACGACAGTTACGCTAGCGTATTTGTGACGTCCCGTCAATTTGAGGTACTTGAATTACAGTCATTATTTATATTTTATTCGCAATTGATTTCGACCCTTTTATTTCGCTTTGTTTTGCTCACGATTTACTGTTATTGAGTATCGGGTTTTACGTATTTGCTAAATTGTCCCTCGAGACGTAATAATTTTATTTATCTAAGTGCCAATTAGTTAGTATCCTCATAAATATAAGTTAGAAGGTTTATGCCAAATTTGTCGGTTATCAAATTCTTTATCCGCGAGTTATCGCACTTTTGCTCTTGTTTACTCCTTTACCGAAATCGTGCGAATCTCGAAATCGAAAGTGAAAATATAAAATTAAATGAACCTAATGTAAAGTAAATCAAAGTGTGAACTTTCCTAAGTTCAACGCAAAAAGAATCGGGAACTTTCGACGAACGAAACTCCTTAACGATCGCGTAAACGAAAAAGCAAAAAGTCTGGATTTTGGTCGGTGCTTAGCACCTACAAGTAGGTGCGCAGCACCTACCTGCTGGACCAATTTTTTTGTCTTTTTGTGTGAGTCATTTTTGCATGGCTTTTGATTAGGCACTTGTTCCAAAACGTGTAAGGCCTGTATCTTGGCCAGAGAAGTCCCCCTAGAGGCCATAATCACTTCACAAACTCCTTTTGGATCATCACAAAACACCTACTAACTCTCTCTCTCTCTCTCTCTCTCTCTCTCTCTCTCTCTCTCTCTCTCTCTCTCTCTCTCTCTCTCTCATTCATCATTTTCTTTCACTTTTCTCTCATTTCTCTCTCAAAACACTCCCCATTTCCAGAAAGTTTGAAGCATAAAAACACATATTGAAGAAGGATTCAAGCCTAGAATCATCAAAGAAACAAGTTCCTCTTGATCTCCATCAAGTTTTGGTAAAGTTTTCTTAAGTTTTTCTTCACTTTTCTTCCATTTTTCTCCATAGATCTTCTTCTTTTGTGGAGATTCTAACACATGTTATTTTGTTTTGAATTCCAAGTATTGTCTATCATATTACTTTTCATTTGGGTTGATCCATCTAGTTTTTCTTGAAGAGAAATCTCTTTGATCTTGGTAAGTAATCTTTTTACCGAAAATCTCTCCTAAAACGTTATTGATCATCTTGCATGTTAAGATCTAGACTAATGGTGGTTTTATTTTGTGTTTTGGAGCTGTGATTTTCCCATCATCTCACCACCAAAAGTTGCTTTCGGGTTATATTCTCAAGCTTAAGATCTTGCGGTTGTATTTCGGTAAAATCGACGTTTTTCCCATATTCATCTTTTATTATATATTTCGTCATTATTTCCTTTATGTATTTCGGTTATAGCCTTGAAAATGGTTAGGAATAATATATTAGACCAACACTTGTGAATATTTTGGTTATGGACAAAGATTTGGACTAAAATACATAAAGATTTAATTATTACCGAAATTAACATATTGTATGTATTAGTATGTAAAATGGTATATTTATATATATGTAACACTTGGTAAATATATTTGGAACATAATGTAAGTTGTTAACAGTAAGCGTTTTAACCAAAAAGTCTTTAAACGATCGGATTTCGACAAAACGATAAAATTCAAAATTCGGGAAATGCACCTAGTGCGCCGCACCCCATGTATGGTGCGACGCACCGAGCTATTTTCCTTCAAAAATTCAGCACTTTGTTGTATTCGTTGTTTAACCGTCTTGACGTTTTGGCTCCGTAAATTGTCGTTTTAAAGCCTCCGTTTTCATGTTACATTTCTAACAACTCTAAAACACTATTATAAATATACTAATATATATAAAAGTAACATATTATGATAAAATATCGTCTTTAGACTCAAAGACGCCAACGCAATCAAAATGCCGAATACTTATTCAAAACGAACATATTTCTTACATTTTGACAAATAAACATTTGTTACACAATGCGATCGTAATCTAAAGCCGTCAACTATTACTTTTGATATAAAACTTTATTAAAAACATTTATATAAAGACATTTTTCACTATATTTTGATAACTAAAAGTCATTGTAAACTATATTGATGAAAAGTAAAGACGTACAAACTTTCCAAACGTTAAGTTAGACTTTTGCGACAACAACAATCATCTATGTTTCAACTTAAAATAGTTGTCTTTAAAACCAACATCTTTGACATTTGACTTTCATAAGTCAACACCCTTGACAATTGACTTTTATGAGTCAACAATGTTGACGTTTGACTTTTCTAAGTCAACTTCTTTAACATTTGACTTTTCTAAGTCAACTTCTTTAACATTTGACTTTTCCAAAGTCAACAACTTTAACCTTAGCATTCAATATTCCTTTCGACTCGAAGTAATCATTCGTTTCCAACGACATTATGGACGTGAAAGACCGATATCTTGCCACTCGCCCTTTTTGACGCGGAACATCGTCTCCCAAATACGTCGTCATGATTTAAATCATTAAATGTTGGAATATTTTAACAAACTTAATCTTAACCGACAAGGCTAAACCGAACTATACTTATAGAGGTACTGAGACTATATTATTTACTATTTTAGGGCACTTAGACGGTGGAATTGGGGTCCCGTGATTGTACTTACCCGAGATTTGCTGAAGTTGTTTTGTGAGTTATTCGTAGCCCTTGTCTTAAATACTTTTGGGCTGTAAAGCGTACTTTAAAATGTTTGCATTTATGCGATAATGTTGTTAAATATCTTGTTTACCCAGTGAATTTGGTCTGCCTTAGTTTTAAGTGTTTAAGCCATGGTGGCTCCCCACTAATACACTCGTTAAGCTTTTGCCCGTGGTTCATATGTATAGATCTGTATTGGGTTATGTACCTAACCCACATTCCTCTGTAGGCTGCTACTACGAGCGGATGTTATGACCGTAATATTAAACTGTATGATTAAACTGGTTGCCTTTGGATTAACACACCTTAGGCTAGGGGATTAAACTGATTGGTTTAGGATCGAGATGTATGACTACTTAGGCATAGTACCTTTCACTATTGGATGAATACAAGATAGATGATTTTTAAACTTACATTGTTTACTGAAACTTGTCGATGGGTCACTTTTACTTTAAAATTGCGAATAATTCACCAACATGTTGTTGATGTTGTTTTAACGCTTTGCAGGAAGTTGAGGATTTCCATTGATCATGCCATAGTTTATTTTCGGATCGCTTGCTTTTGGGAAATTTGAATTTGAACTCTTTATTGTAATTTCCATGACGATCCTTTTGTTGATTTCTTTTGGAATTGTATTTATACTAGGCGTGTTACCGCCCTTGACTTATTGATGTATTTTGTAACATTTGGCATGATCTATTTAATTTGATGTTTTGTTTATCGGTTATATTGTTGTAATCTTGACTTTGATATTATAACTGGAACGCTCCGTGTTTCCGCTTCCAAGCGGGGTGTGACAGAAGTTGGTATCAGAGCCAAAGGTTATAGCGAACCGAGTGATTTTAACTGAGTAAATCACTTGGACTATGACCATAGGCTTTTTAAATCGATTTTTCTCTGATTGCAATGTGTGCACTATTTTTCATACGTGTTTATTTCGCGTTGTTTTTGTGGCGTTTGGCCTTGTTTTTGCACACATTTGCTGATCGAATTTCTTTCCTTTTTATTTTAGGACGATGGCGCCTAAGAGGAGAGTTGCGACACGAAGTTCTGCTAGGCGTGCTACTGCGAACGCGAGGGCTAATACCGCGAGTCAGAATGCGAGAGCGAATACGTCTAATGCGAGAAGGAACAATGTGGAGAATAATACGAATCCTGACATGGCTCAGATGATTGCTCAGCAGTTAGCGGCGATGATGCCCGAGCTTGTAGCTCAACTTCGAGAGGGCACCGCCCAAGGTAATGGTTCGGGTTCTGGAAACCCTGAGCCGGTTGTTAATAATGAGGGTCCTGAGCCGGTTGTTAATACTGAGGGTCCTGAGCCGGTTGTTAATAATGAGGGTCCCGAAGTCGTGATTACTGGATCAGGTAGAGCAGAGGGATCAGCTCGACGCGCTGGTTGCACGCTGAAGACTTTCATGAGCTGTAAGGCCCCAGAGTACCGAGGCAATGAGGGAGCGACTGGAACGCTCCAGTGGATGGAGAAGCTAGAGTCCATCTTTGATGCTATTGACTGTGCAGACAAAGATCGAGTCCGATTTGCTGCGTTTGTATTTCAGGGAACAGCTCTGACATGGTGGAACTCGGTCGTGAATGTGCGAGGCCGAGCGGAGATTAACACCATGACTTGGGAACAACTGAAGGAATTGATGATCATTGAGTATGTTCCTGAATCTGAGATTCAGAAGTTGGAGGATGAGTTGTGGAACTTGACCATGGTTGGGTCAGACATCCAGGGGTACACAACGCGTTTTCACGCTTTGTCCCAACTAGTTCCCCACTTGGTTCGACCGGAGCTCAAGCGAATCGGTCGCTACACTCACGGATTACCCCCAACAATCCGTAAGAGTGTCCTATCTAGTAAACCGAGCACATTTCAGAGTGCGGTGGAAATTGCGATTACTTTGACTCGGTCCGGGATGGTGAACTACCCCCGATGATTGTTAAGCAAAACTCCGGAGGGAAACGGAGTGGTGGAAACCGCAATGAGGATTCAAGGAAAAGGTTTAGGAGGAATGACGCTCCTCAAGTTGCAAAATATTATGCTGCTGTGGCATCGGGTACCCAGAGTAAATACCCGAAGTGTGATCGGTGTGGAAGGCACCACACCAAAGAAGTTGCTTGTTGGGTATGTGGTAGGTGCAAGAAGTTAGGGCACACCGAAAATTTCTGTAAGACCCCGAAGGGCAATTGTTATGAATGTGGATCCCCCGAGCATCGTAGGGACAAGTGTCCTAAGTTAGCTGCAGCTGGTAATGCTCATCGTGATAGAGCGTTTGTTATGGGAGCCAAGGAGGCTCAGCAGGACCCACACGTTGTTACAGGTACGTTTCTTGTTTGTGGTCGACCTGCATTTATCTTATTTGATTCTGGTGCGGATAGAAGTTTTATATCTGATGAGTTTAGGACTATGATTCCCTGTAAGTCTATACCTTTAGTACCTTCATTTGAGATAGAACTGGCGGATGGTGAATTTTTGCATGCGTCTGAGTTACTTTCCGACTGTAGTGTTAGTTTCGGCGACCACTCTTTTCCTATCGACTTAATTCCGATTAGGTTAGGTAGTTTCGACGTAATTATCGGCATGGACTGGCTAGAGACGCATCGTGCAGAAATCGTATGTTTCGAGAAGATGATACGCATTCCGTTACCGCTTGAAGAGCCGCTATTAGTCCAAGGGAATAAGGTAGGGAAGCGTCTTAAGATCGTCTCGTGTATGAAAGTCCGGGAGTACATTAAACGGGACTGTTCACTCTTTCTTGCACATCTTGTGAAGAAGGATAACACTGAGAAGCTGGAGGAGAAACCAGTAGTGTGTGATTTCCCCGATGTGTTCCCAGAGGACTTACCTGGTTTACTGCCTAGACGTGAGGTAGAGTTTAGGATCGACTTAGTTCCCGGAGCAGCGCCGGTGACATTAGCACCTTCGGAGATGTTAGAGCTTTCTAAGCAGATCCAGGAGTTAGTGGATAAAGGCTTCATTAGACCGAGTTTCTCTCCGTGGGGCGCGCCGGTACTCTTTGTGAAAAAGAAGGATGGTTCGATGAGGTTGTGTATAGATTACCGAGAGCTGAATAAGCTGACAGTAAAGAACCGCTATCCTTTACCTCGTATAGACGATTTGTTTGACCAGCTTCAAGGTTCATGCTTCTTTTCTAAGATGGATTTACGATCCGGTTATCATCAGTTGAGAGTGCAGGAGGAGGACGTTCCGAAGACTGCTTTTCGGACGCGTTACGGTCATTATGAGTTTTTAGTTATGCCATTCGGTCTCACGAATGCGCCTGCAGCATTTATGGAAATGATGAACCGTATATGCCGTCCTTGCCTCGATAAGTTCGTGATAGTATTCATCGACGATATTCTAGTTTATTCTCGTAGCCGTGTGGAGCACGAGGAACACTTGAGAATAGTGTTGGAGTTGCTCAGGAAGGAACAACTTTACGCTAAGTTCTCGA
>CAJVGC010000432.1:54576759-54731430 GCA_910822075.1 Senecio squalidus
TATATATATAGAACAAGGATCAAGTAAAAAGAGGTGGAAAATAAAAAGGATAGGGAGGAACATGGTGATGACACGTGTCAGGGAAAAAAAAAAACCCATTATTATATCATAAGGGGTATAATCGTCATTTAACACCAATTTTTTAGATCTACTTTTCATCATTTTCATTTCAAAATCACACCACAATTTATCCCACTCTCTCTCTACTTTAATAACCTAGAACAAATACCTCTATCTTATTCCCAGCCAGCCGTCGTCTTCGTAGCCAGCCACCATCAATCCATCACCTCTGTCATTTCACAAATTCCAAATTCCAAATTCCTCCCATTTTTCATTTTTCGTACCACATTCTTCGAGGCCATCCATTGGCTCTAGTATATCAATCACTGTGTGTAAAAAAGTGTAACTGTGTGTTCTTCAACTTCGCTTCTTTTTTAAGCTTACACAAACCCTAAAATCATCTCATGTTTCATTTTTCCTTCGTAACTTCTTGATTATCATCATCATCATCATAACTCACCATGTTTTATCATCGGTAATTTTTTTTTTTTTTAATTTTTTTGGTAATTTCTTGAAGTTGCTGAGTTAGTTAAAGTTGTTGTTAATCTGTTATTATTTTATTTTGATTATTATTATTATTTTTTATTTTTTATATATTTAGTTTGAATTTTTTTTCATTGTTTTTGAATTTAATGGAATTTTTTGGGGGTTTTGGTAATGGCGATTTTGTAATTTGTGTATTGGTTTCCCTATTTGGTTTGTTACTGTTATTTTTTGAATTTTTTATACCACTTTTTTTTTTTAGTTTCTTTGATGGTTGTGTTTACTGAACTTGCAAATAGTTATAAATGTTTCGGTTCGTGTTTTTTGTGTTTCGGCGGAGTGGTTCAGGCGGTGGATTTCTTCGGTTGGTTTTGTGGATTCCGGTGGTGATGCTGCTTTAATGGCGGTGGTCAGCCGGAGAAGATGACTAGATTTATGTGGATTTCGGTTGGTTGGTTTTTGTAAAGTTATGCACAATGGTTTTGTAAAGTTATGCACACTCTTTTTGTAAATATGCACAGATATATTTAATATTTACGGACAATGTTTTGTAATTTTTTATATAAAAAACTTACATAAAATTAATGCACAAGTTATTTTATAAAAACCGATACACAATGTTCGTAATTTTTATATAGAAATTTGTTATGCACATAAAATCGATGCACACGTTATTGATAATAGTTATGCACAAAGATTCAAAAAAATTAGTAATCTGGGAAAATGATAAAAAAAAAAAAAAAAAAAAAAAAAAAAAAAAAAAAAAAAAAACAGATTTCTTCAAATTACCAAAAGGGCATGAAAGTTCGAAAATATTACCAAAATGACACCGCGTTGACTTTTCTTGATTCCCTTTTTGTTGACTAAATGAGTGGACAAGAATTCTTCCTATCCTTTTTATTTTAAAACCTTTTAGTATATATATATATACTAACTTGGGCTTGGGCCTTTCAAGATGGACTTAGTAAACGATGCTTGTACTCTTCATTGTCACATTCATCTTGGTTTGACAATTGACATGTTTATAAGTGGACATCCAGTGAGTGATGATTAAGTTTTTCCTACTGTCACCATGTAGATCTAGCGATTTGTATACAATACGGTTCAATGATATGGTGGTGACGTGACAGTTAGCACGACAACTAAAATACATGTCGGAAAAGTTACCACATACATACAATAGCAATGAACTAAACGTTTCACGTATAATAGAAAAATTTAAAATACATCATATACAATAACATTTTTAGTCTAGTAAGAATACATTTTCATATATTTGTTTCAAAATCTCATTTTAAAAATAATTTAAAGGATGTGCTTTAATATACACATTATCTATGCAAAGATCATAATAAATATTTGAGAATCCTCTACTTGAGAGTAACAAAACAAACAAAATCTTTATCAAATCCCATATATTAACTTCCAACTTTTGTTATAAGACATCCAAAAAACACTCCATCAAATAAGGTTGCATCTGGGTTTAACTCTTGTTACGGGAAAAAAGAAAATTGTGTAAGTGATAATCAAACGAGTCTACTTTATTTTGACTTGTCTATACGACATATGTAGAAAAAGTATACCGTTTATATTAAACAGAAATTAAATTATACGAAATGTAAACTAATTATATAAATTGTAAACGAAATTACAAAATAGTAAACGAGATTGTCGTCAAGGCTCGTGATAAACACGATTCCCTTAAAACAAATTTCGCGTATATTCACACGAAGTGTTTCCCGGGGTACAATGACATAAACAACTTATTACGAAGTTGCCGGAGCAAACGAATTGCCTGAAATCTAATCGGAAATATCACAGTGAGTTAATCGGAAAAATATGTGTTTCGGTGTGAATTGGTCGAGCCTGGACGCTCCTATTTATAGCCTAACAGAAAACGCTCTTGATTAATTCGATTAAATGGCATTAAACCCGGATTAATCCAAGATCTGTAACTGACCAGAGTAGCGAAACTGTTAGTTACGCTACGCAACAGTTTCAGCTACGTAACAACAGTTACGCTACGTAACTATTAGTTACGCTAGCAACGTAACAACAGTTACGCTACGTAACTATTAGTTACGCTAGCAACGTAACTGTTAGTTATACCCGAACACCCCTCTTTAGGTGTCGATATCTCATTCACCTTAACTCCGTTTTGGACGTATAATATATCGTTGCAAAGCCCTTTCTATGGGCTACACATTCATATTAAATATTGTTCGTAAATATTAAATACGCGTCACTTTATATAAGTCCAAAGTTGATGAAAATATCATATTTTTATCAACATTTTTCCAACAATCCCACACATGAAAGGAGATCGTTCTTATTCCCGATGAAACTTCGGCGGTTGAATCCTGCATAGGATAGGTAGGTGTTACCCTTTGAACCTTCCCTTATGAAATGCACTTAGTCTCCTAACTGTCAGTAGATCTTGATGTCTTTGAATTGAGCTGTTATTTGCGTAGACGACAATACATTTCACACAGGACTCTTCCTGACAATGTCAACTCCTCATAGTCGTGTTCGTTATGGTCATGAACACTATCCTGGTTCTGCGAGATCTTTTAGGAATTACGCCCTTATAATTCTCTTCGAAGCGACCCCACTTCTCTCTAACATAGGTGATTCGTTAGAAATCATTATACCACATATGGTTATTTCTCGGAATCATTAAAAGCCGTATGCTTATCCTTCACCTTGTCACTGATCTTAGGAATGGACTAGGAAGTTTGTGAATTTGTAAACTCCCTTAGATGGTTTAGGAGGTAGATAAACTACCCCCCCCCCCCCCCCAGTGACCTCCCTTTGTTCATACAACTACGTTTTCCTATTGAACCCAAATATTGGGATCTCCAATCAACTGGGTTAGGTTTCCTTTGCATAAAATTATTCATTCAAGGGCTTTAGTCTCATTCCTTTTGACGACTTACTAACTAACTCTCTGCTTAAGCCTTTCGTAAGCGGATCCGCAATGTTATCCTTTGACTTCACATAGTCAATTGAGATAACTCCTGTTGAGAGTAGTTGTCGTATCGTGTTATGTCTACGTCGAATATGTCTTGACTTGCCGTTATACATTATGCTATGAGCTCTGCCAATTGCCGATTGACTATCACAATGTATACATACGGTCGTTACCGGTTTAGGCCACGTTGGTATGTCTTCTACAAATTGACGCAACCATTCTGCCTCCTCTCCACATTTGTCGAGGGCAATGAATTCAGATTCCATCGTTGATCTTGCTATAACCGTTTGTTTGCAAGATTTCCATGCTACAGCAGCACCTCCAAGTGTAAACACGTATCCACTTGTTGATCGGGAATCTTTTATATCATAAAATCCAGTTTGCATCACTGTATCCTTCGATAACAGTTGGATGTCTATTATAATGTAGTTCATACTCTCGCGTGTATCTTACATACCAAAGTAATCTTGTCATACTTTTCCAATGATCAGAACTCGGATTGTTGGTGTACCTACTTAGCCTACTAACAACGTATGCTAAGTCGGGTCTGGTACAACTCATCAGATACATTAGACCACCAATGATTCTTGAGTATTCTAGTTGGGAGACACCTTCACCTCTATTCTTAGATAGATGTTGCCTGGTGTCTATTGGAGTTCTAGCTAGGCCGGAATCCCCCACATTGAATCGCTCTAGAATTTTGTCCACGTAATGTGTTTGATTTAACACAAGACCATTTTGGGTTCGTGTGATCTTGATTCAAAGAATCACATCTACTAGGCCCATGTCTTTCATGTCAAATTTGGATTTCAACATATCCTTTGTTGATGTTATTATCTTATCGTCACTACCCATGATAAGCATGTCATCTACATAGAGACATAATATAACATAACCATTAGGTGTGTCTTTCACATAAACACACTTGTCACATTCATTTATTTTGAAACCATGTTCCAACATGACGTGATCAAACTTTTGATTCCATTGTTTGGAAGCTTACTTTAGGCCATATAATGACTTAACCAGCTTGCAAACTTTGTTCTCTTGCCCAGGGGCAACAAACCCCTCAGGTTGTTCATTGTAAATTTCTTCCTCTAAATCGTCGTTTAGGAAAGCCGTTTTTACATCCATTTGGTGAACTTCCAAATTTCTTATGGCGACAATAGCAAGTATCATCCTGATGGAGGTGATTCTCGTTACAGGAGAATACGTATCAAAATAATCTAGACCTTCTCGTTGTCTATAACCTTTGATCACTAATCTTGCTTTGTATTTATCAATACTTCCATCCGCCTTCATTTTCTTTTTAAAGAGCCATTTATAGTCTAGTGCATTGCAACCCTGAGGAAGGTCCACTATTTCCCACGTATGGTTTTGCAAAATAGAATCTATTTCACTTTTGATGGCTTCTTTCCATTGAAGTGCTTCCGAAGAGGTAACCGCTTCGCGGTAAGTTCTAGGTTCATGTTCTACCATGAATGTGAGGAAGTCGGAACCAAACGATTTCTCAACCCTAGCCCTTTTACTTCTTTTAGGCTCAACATCTTCTTCCACATGTTGTTCTTGTCTCTCACTTTGGACAGGCGCATCAACAAGTGTAGAAGAACTTCCAATTTCCGTGTTTAAACAGGGAAATATATTTTCAAAGAGTGTAGCACTCCTTGATTCCATTATCGTGTTCTTGTGTATATCGGGATTCTTAGAATCATGCACAAGAAATCGATAAGCACTACTGTTGTGATCATATCCAATAAATATGCAATCTACAGTTTTAGGCCCTATCTTTAAGACCTTAGGTGTCGGCACTAATACTTTGGCTAGGCACCCCCACACTCGTAGATATTTATATGATGGTTTTCTTCCCATCCAAAGTTCATATGGGGTTTCCTCTTTATTCTTCCGAGGTAGCTTATTTAAAAGATAAAAAGCTGACAAGATAGCTTTCCCCACATGTTTGGACTAAGTCCAGGACTTATCAACATGGCATTAACCATTTCTTTCAAGGTACGGTTCTTTCTTTCGGCGATACTGTTTTGTTGAGGTGAATAGTGGGCGGTGAGTACATGTCTAATACCATGTTGCTCACAAAAGTTAGCAAATGGTGACACATATTCACCTCCTCTATCACTTCTAACGACCTTGATTTTCTTATTAAGTTGATTCCCAACTTCATTCTTGTAAAGAATGAACTTATCGATGGCTTCATCCTTACTTTTAAGTAAGTATACATAGCAATATTTCGGGCTATCATCGATAAAGGTGATGAAGTATTTGTTTCCACCTCTTGTGGGAACCGATTTTAAATCACATACATCGGTATGGATCATATCAAGGGGTTCGGTTATTCTTTCAACCGATTTAAACGATGATCTCGTTTGTTTGGCCTCAACACATGTTTGACATTTATAGTTTGAATCAATGTGGAAAGATGGTATGCATTTAAATTTTAATTAACCGACGAATGGAATTAAAATTAGAGTTAATTACATAATTGGTCCCTGTGTTTGTTCCAATTTAACGGGTTCAGTCCCTGGGTCACAAATCGTTCGGGTCCAGTCCCTGGGGCATATGTTTGGTTACACATTTGGTCCCTTTGTCACTTAAAATGACTAAAATACCCTTAATAAATAAATATATTAATTTATCTATCAATTAAAAAAAAAAACTAATTATTTTACTTTCCCCCAATTTCTCCCCCACACATTTCTAGGGTTTCCCTGGGGCATATCTTAGAATCACCAAATCTTACGAAACAAAAATATTTTTAACAAATGATATCAAAGTCAGACCATTTCCCAATAGATGCAATTTGATTTCCCCCACCAAATTAAACCCTTCAAATCTAAGATTTAGAAACCTAATTAAACCCTTCAAATTAAACCCTTCAAATCTGCTAGGTTTTCGAAACCGAGTAAGGAGTGGGCGACGGCGGTAGCGGAGGCGGAAGGAGTGGGCGGCGGCAGCGGTGGCGAAAGGAGTGCGCGGCTGCGGCGGTAACGGTGGCGGAAGGAGTGGGCGGCAGTGGCGGAAGTTGTGATTTGGTTATCTGCAGATTTGGTTATGGTTAAAGATTTGACGGTTTATTGTCTTAATCGACGGGGTGGAGGAGGTTTATTTGCAGATTTGGTTATGGTTAAAGTTTGGGATTACTAGCTGTGATTTGGCTTAATCGACGGGGTGGCGGAGGTTTATTTGCAGATTTGGCTATGGTTGAAGTTTAAGATTATCTAGTTGTGATTTGGCTATGAAGTTTGAGTTTTATTATTTGGATTGGGATTGGGATTGGGATTGTGATTTTGGGATTGTGATTTGGGATTGAGATTGGGATAATTTTTTTTTTTTTTTGTTATTGTGATTTGGGATAGGAATAATTAGTTTTTTTTTATGTTTTATTTATTTTTTAAATTGATAGATAAATTAATATTTATTTATTAAGGGTATTTTCGTCATTTTAAGTGACAAATGGACCAAACGTGTAACCAAACATATGACCCAGGGACTGAACCCGAACGATTTTCGACCCAGGGACTGAACCCGTTAAATTGAAACAAACACAAGGACCAATTATGTAATTAACTCTTAAAATTAACATGACCAAGACGTGCATGCCAAATATTAGAAGACTCAAGCAAATAAGCAGAAGTAGTATTAATTTCATTAATATCACGCTTAAAAGTCATTACATTCAATTTGAACATGCCATTAAGGGCATATCCCCTACCAACATATACACCACTTTTGGTCAACACGACCTTATCTGATTCAAAAACCAAACGGAAACCAAACTTGTTGAGAAGCCAACCCGACACAAGATTCTTATGAATCTCCGGAACATAGAGCACATTTCTCAAAGTGAGCTCCTTTTCTGAGGTCATCTTGAGTGTCACGGAACCTTCCCCTTTGATATCGGTCGTAGCCGAATTTCCCATGAACAACTTCTCACCAGTCTCAACATCCTGAAAGGTGGTAAACATGTTCTTGTTCGAGCAGACATAACGGGTAGCACCCGTATCAATCCACCATTCCTTGGAGTTTGATCCCACCAAGTTAACTTTGGAGATCATATTAATGACATCGGTGTTCGCAAGTGGTGCTCCCACAAATGAAGTTACCATTACAGCGGATGTCATGATCGGTGGTACCACAGTTGAGGTCACACGAGGTTGAGTCGACATTCTGAAAATTCGCAAATTTAAAGAATTAGACATCTCGTTTTATTATTGTTAACATTAAATGATAACAATAATAATAATCTGTTTATAACAATACAAATAATCTGTTTTATTGTTATGTTCAAAACCCGTTCTGTTTTTACAAAACGTTTTAAATTTTGTTCGCAATCTGATCGTAGTGTAACTGATATAACAAATAGTTACGCTACGGACCTGTCAAACGTAACTAACAGCTACGTGACAAACAGTTATGCTAGCGTAACAGACAGTTACGCTACGTACCTAATAGTTTCGCTAGCGTAACAACAGTTACGCTACGTAACTAATTAACGTAACTAACAGTTACGTTATTAACAGTTAACAACGAGAACCGTGATGATTTTCCCACAGTTTGTTATAATAAACTGTTTTTGGTTTTCCGTTCACTAAATTCAAACCAATAATCTGTTTTAAAACGTTAATAATCTGATTTGTCACTACAGTTACGCTAGCGTATTTAATAGTTACGCTACGTAACTAAGTAGCGTAACTAACAGTTGCACTACCTCGACTAACAGATACGCTACTAGTGCGTAACTAACAGTTACGCTAACGTAACAACAGTTACGTTAACATAACAAACAGTTATGTTCACGTAACTAACAGTTACGTTGGAAAGCAGTTGTTTCACGAAAAAGTCGAAACAAAACTCGTTTGAGTCCAATCTTTTCTGATTATAAACGGTATTATAAGAAGAAAATTTGTTTTAAGATTGTAGAAACAGTATACCGTTTATATTAAACAGAAATTAAATCACACGAAATGTAAACTAATTATATAAATTGTAAACGAAATTACAAAATAGTAAACGAGATTGTCGTCAAGGCTCGTGATAAACACGATTCCCTTAAAACAAATTTCGCGTATATTCACACGAAGTGTTTCCCAGGGTACAATGACATAAACAACTTATTACGAAGTTGCCGGAGCAAACGACTTGCCTGAAATCTAATCGGAAATATCACAGTGAGTTAATCGAAAAAATTGGATGTCTTTTTTTTTTAGATAAAGGGGATTTAACCCCGGTAAAATTGGATGTGTTTCGGTGTGAATTGGTCGAGCCTGGACACTCCTATTTATAGCCTAACAGAAAACGCTCGAGATTAATTCGATTAAATGACATTAAACCCGAATTAATCCAAGATCTGTAATTGACCAGAGTAGCGTAACTGTTAGTTACGCTACGCAACAGTTTCAGCGACGTAACAACAATTACGCTAGCAACGTAACAACATTTACGCTAGCAACGTAACTATTAGTTACGCTAGCAACGTAACTGTTAGTTACACCCGAACACCCCTCTTTAGGTGTCAATATCGTATTCACCTTAACTCCGTTTTGGACGTATAATATATCGTTGCAAAGCCCTTTCTAAGAGGTACACATTCATATTAAATATTGTTCGTAAATATTAAATATATGTCAGTTTATATACGTCCAAAGTTAATAAAAATATCATTAACATTTTTCCAACTAACATATCCATACCCCAAAGTTTGATCTGGTCAATAAAAACTTTCTTGAAAACTTTCCTTTTTTTAATCCTTTTTAATAAGTTGGAATTTATGAACCACTTTCAATAGAATAACATCTTATTTCTAGAACAAACTTAAAGAAAAAAGGCTATAGATATTTTTGAACACAATAAATGTTGATTAAACAATTGCATGATTAAATTCAAGAACTGGGGCCTTAAATTCCAGCTGTAACATTTTGTGAATCATAATACTTTCACAATTCTTGATTTAGATCCCAAATTGTAATAGGTCCCACACCTTCAATATCAACCGTCCATCTCTCCCAATCCCACATTCATAGTCCTATAATAACAATAATATATATAAAAACATAAATATCATAAAAAGTTTATATAGCTTCTTCTGGAGTGTTCCTTAAAGAACAGAACAGAAACAGAAATATCATCAGCATGCATCATGAAATTTTTTAACAAACCCTAATTTTTTTCTTGAAGATTATTCAAATTTGTTTGTTTTTGAGTATTTTTATGATCTGGGTTTGTAAAAATGGGTGGAAATAAAGCAAAAAGTAATGATTTTTATCAAGTTTTGGGATTGAACAAGGAATGCACAGAAACAGAGCTCAAACATGCTTACAAGAAACTTGCCTTGGTAAGTCTTTTATATTACTTTTGAGTATGCATTGCATCATTTTAACTTGTATTCTTATTGATTTGGTGGTAGAAATGGCATCCTGATCGTTGCGGAAACTCGAAATATGTCGAAGAGTCTAAGAAGAAGTTTCAAGCAATACAAGAGGCTTATTCTGGTAACTTTTTAAAAGTTGCTGTAATTAGTAAAGATTTGAGCTTTTGATTTGTGAATTTGTGTATATTATGCTTACCACCTTAATTCATCTGTGTTTTTCTTTCTAGTACTTTCCAATGTAGACAAACGATTCTTGTACGATGTAGGAGTTTACGATAGCAGCGATGATGATGACGAAAATGTAACTTCTCTTGTTCTTATTAATTTTGTTATATATGTATACTGGATGTCTGGGGCTTTCTTGTGGCCAGGATCATGGTTAAAACTGCTGTATATGATTAATAAACAGTTTAAATAAGTAGATATATATAAGCGTAAGTCATCCAAACACTTTAAACTGCGTTTAAAAAACGATCCTTAACACAACAAAAGGGAAGACGGAACATGGTTTCCACCACTCTTTAAGGGCGTTGGATCTCAAGAAATAAAATATTTATACATCCTATGTAATTGTAATTATAACTCACTTTTGAATGTAGATATTAATACATTAATCTTTTTTCTAATATAAACCTATCTACAACTCAAATAAGACGTTGAAACGAAAAATAATATATGATTCGCTAGTTTTTATGCATGAATTTATATAAACTGTTCATCTTTACTATAAGGTTCTTGAATGAATTGCAGGGGATGGCTGATTTTATGAGCGAAATGGCGGTGATGATGAGTCAAAACAAACCAACTGTAAGCTCTCATTGATATACAGAATTCTTATGAATCTATAAATTTTAATTTTAAATGACTTGGTTTGTAAGAGGTCCAATAATTCAAATTATACCTAATTTTAGTATAACATATGTTTCTACTTTGAGGTATGTGGGGAGCAATCGCTTTTAAGCATTATATCATAGTAGGGCCTTTGCTGATGTGAATCGGACAATTCGTGCATCATTATCTAATGTCAAGTGGTCCAATAGGTTCATTATAATCTTGACAAACTTGTTAGTCGATTTCTTCTAGTAAAGACTCTTAGAGATATACGGGAAATGGGACCGACAACAACTTCATTGTGTCCACTCGTAATCTCTTGGTGCGGTGTTTGGTATCATGTCACTTCTCTTGTTTATTCGGTCTTACCACATCAAGAAAGAAAAATATGTAACTTTTTTTTTTTATCTAATATTAGTAGTACACTGTTAAAGGTGCGGTTTTTGACAGGGAAATGGAGAGACTTTTGAGGACCTAAAAGACTTGTTTAAGGAAATGTTTCAAAGTGACATTGAATCATTTGGTTCGACCTCCCAAACAGGAAGCTCGACTAGTTATTCGTCTTCTTTATTTTCAAGCTGTGGTGAAAGCTCGAGTTCTACCTCTTCTAATAAACGTGGTTCCTCTGCTATGTCAAATACTAAAACCGAAGACCCTTTGTGTTTTGATCCTCAAGGATTTTCATTAGGGGTTAGTGATGTTTTTTCTGTAAAAAAATTTTCCCATTTTTCTTTTTCGTAATGTTTTTTTTGTGTTTGTGTCTTTTCTACGATGTTTGAAGTCAGGCGGAAGATACGAAGATAGGAGCAGCAGCAGGCGAAAGGGGAGACATGTGTAATCCTAATGCTAATGAGGATTATAGTAACAATATTAGTTGTTTTTCAATCAGTAATTATAATTTCGAATTTAGTTGTTGTTCACCAAGTGGCTATAAACACAATGTTTCTTTTATGATGCACTATTATTATTACAAGTTATAATATAATGCACTAAATTAAAAAAATATCAACTTGAAATAAAATAATTAAATGATTAGGTCATCTTTGAAAAAATATATTTTTAAATAATAGAATATAGAAAAGAAACACAAGGGGACCAATTACCTTTTCAAATTTATTATTATTACTCCAACTTGCATAATTTTGTTTTGTTTTATAAATTTTATCAAGTCGACTTCATCGATCGAGACTTTGATTTCATGCTTGTATGGTTGTCATGTGTTTTACCCCTTTTTCTTCTTCTTCTTTTAATTAAAAACGGATTTTTTCTTCTCGAGATATATATTCTTTCACGTTAGCCCGGAGAATGAGTACGACGTCATTTAGAAACGTAATCAACTCCATATGAACAGTTGAGTGGTGAAAAAAATTTAAACGCTCTATAGAACAAATTTTAGGTTCTATCTTACTATCGAAAAAAAAATATTAATGAAAAATATTTAAATACTAAATACACGTTTTCAGGTAATCTTTTTAAATAAAGTATAATGCAAGTTGGACCAATAAAGAACAACACAAGTTGAGATAACATAATTTTTTTTTGAAACAAGTTGAAATAAATAAAATAACATCTATCTAATTAGGAATGGTATAAAATAGTTGTCATCCTTGGAAATTATCTAATATCAAATTATCGAATATATCCTTGGAAATAAATAAACTTTTGTATGTGTTACTCGTAAGTGATAAAACTTAATTGTGTGATTTAGGGGTAAACAAAAATATCGAATTATCGGTATTGGTACCAATCGAATATAAGCGATACGATATTCGGTATTACATTTTTAAAAATTGGGTATTCGATACTATTGGTACATATATTATACTCGTTTTTTCCTTAAGCAATTAAGATAGTGTAAAAAGATAGTGTATTTCTTAAGCAATTAAATATAGTTAATTGTATTACACTTGGGCTTACTAATTATCTATATTACATATAGAGAAAAGATCAATTAAGACCTATAATTTTGTTGAGATAAAAAGACATCATTTTGACATTTGATCCCATTTTAATTCTAATGGTTAATATTAAACCAAAACTCATTTTTATTTTATTTTTTTAAATTAATTTATCTCACAAACCGTTGATCGTTAGACGAAACAAAATACACCGTTGCGAGCGTCTAGTTTTTATCTTTAATTAGAGCGGTGGTGTTATATACTTTCGACGACTTTTTTTTTTTTTTTTATGGGTATTGAAATTATAACGATAATATCATATATGATATTTACATCATTACGTAAAATTGTATAAAAGAGAATTACTATAAAATGTATAAACTACCTAAATTTAGAAAAAAAATTGAATTTTAACTAGATTTATTTTTTCTCGTTTTTTGACATAAAATGTGATATACTAAAATCACATATGATACTACTATATCATATGTGATATTACTGTAAATCATATATGATATGAATATAAATCATATGTGATATATATTAAAATCGCATATGATAATATTATATCATATGTGATATTACTGTAAATCATATATGATATGAATATAAATCATATATGATATATACTAGAATCATATATGATATATACTAGAATCATATATGATAATACAATATCATATATGATATTACTGTAAATCATATATGATATAAATATAAATCATATATGATATAAATATAAATCATATATGATATGATGTAGGTAAAAATGTTAAAACTTAAAAGACAATAACACACATGATTTTAACTCTAAATATGAATTTTAATACCCAACAATGTTATACAATGTATAACCTATATAGACCCAAAAAAAAGTTCGAATTTTGACGACTTTCATTTTTTCGTTTATGGCCAAATGTTGAAATTCGTAAGACAATATCACATATGATTTGAACACTAAATACGAATTTCGAAACATAGATTTGTTATATTACATACATTCAACTTAAATCAAAAAGAAAAACAAAAAAATAATATGTCAAACTACTGATATCACATATAATAAAACAGTGATTTGTAATATAAAATTTCAAAACTAGTAAAAAAACCTGAAAATAAATTTCGTCAAAAGTATATCGAGTGGGTGCTCTATAGAAAGAGGAGAAAATGCTCGTTTTAATGGTACAATTTATTCGTTTAATACATTTACCGTTTATGAGATAATTAATTTTTAAACAAAAAAAAAGTTATGATGGGTTTTTGAAATTAATAGTTGTGATTGGTCCATTTGGTCTCAAATTTTTTAATAGTCTTTCTTGATCTCAACCCATTACATATAAAGTATTTTGCTTTATAATCTTAAAGTTTAAATTTAAAATGAAAATACTAAAATGTCCCTCATTTATCATTTAAATACAACTAGATTATTGCCCCGCGATAGCGCGGATAAATGTAAATAAAAATTGAATCGTAAACTTTATGTTTATAAACACGTTCTTTTACATTATTATGAGAATACAATATTACACGTATAATAACAAATATACATTTATGTTTATACACATCTTGTTTATAGTTATAATAACATATATACATTTATGTTTATACACCTATATTAATATTTTGTATTAAAGGATTTTAGAATAATAATAATAATGTAAATCATAGTCCAATAAGAGACATATGTTTTTTATTGTAATAATGGTAAAATTGAAGAGAAAATGCAATTATAGATTGTAAGAGGGTGTAAAATGAAAAAAATATTTGATGTCATCATCAATTTTATCTAACGGTTGAAATCAAAGTATCTAACTCATCCAACGGACCTTATTTCGCAATGTGACATTTAAGGTCTCTCTTATATTATATATTAAAGATTAAAGATTTAATTTGCAACTTACTTTCCTTTCTTTTCAACCCACATTCCATTTTTCATTCTTTACCATCAACTAAATTAAATCATAATTAATTTGACTAACAAACTTTTACGAAAAATTTAAATACAAAAATTTCTTACATCTAATTGTCATATGTAAAATGAGAATTATTTTTTTTTTATATTAAGCGTCGCATATATAACCAGTTATGTCCAAAGATCTAGATTTCAAACCGTTACCGAATAATTGTTTTTATAACCCGAATGGGATTGATGACCTAAAGATTTATATGCGGAGATGATATATAAGTGAAAAGCCCACTAAAAAACTACTACACTTAAAATATAGTGGCAACACTAAAATCAGAAACTATTACCCTTAAAATATAGTCACAACACTAGAATCGGAAACAATTTAACAGGAAATTCGAGTTTGGAACGAAATAAATGTTTTCTTAAATAAAAACGCGATTCAAACAAAAAACTATTAGACAAGTTACTACATCATGTATGTGAAAATATATGGAGATAATGAGTTTGATACTCGATGTACCGAATCATAAATTATTACATTTAAAATATTAATCGTGAAACGAGATGTTAACAAAAATCATTACCGCATATACATAAATAAAATGATGGCCCAAAAGAGCACATCACCATAACCGGTTACCGCATAATTCATTTTCTTGTACGAAAAAACTCAATAAGAAACTCTTACCACATAACTATTTTAATAATTCGAGTATCCAAACTGTCCGAACCATAACTATTACCTATCTAACAGAAATGATAAACTATTATAAATTGTTACCATAATTTTATCATAAATAATTTTTCTTTCTCGCTACATCGCGTGATTTTCATAGTAATTATAATAGACGAGTAAAGATCGGTATTAAATCCTTATTGGGCTAACAACCTTACCCATAATATAATTTACTCTAAGTATTAAATTGATTTATTAAAATTGTTAGACTTTGATAACGTTATGGACTATTGATTTACTTTGCATTGTTGAATTTCGCAACTTTGTTAACTCTGCTAACTTTGCTGACTCGGTTCCCTCTTCTCGATCATAACCCGACACAACATGTTGCCTTCAAACTCGTTATCTTTTTTACAACATGTCGCCAACAACGTATCATATGCTTTCTTAATGTACGTTACATAATAAGATGCTAATGAATAAGTTATATGTCATTTCGTGCGAGTACCTTAATAGTGAAAGAAGAAAAAGAATGTGATTCTTCTAAAAAGAATAACCTTTTCGGTAACAATAAAATAGTTATGGTTGTTGGCTCCCCGATTCTCTTGAACCAAACAAACTACAACTTCATTTGAACCATCAAATATCAACCTTAATCCTCGTCCTCTCACTATCCTCGGGTCGAAATTATAAATACTCTCATTTTGCTTCTGAAATCATTCTAAACGTTTAGATTTTTAACTTAACATAACAATAATAATAAAAGCTTCCACTTCCCTTTGTTGTAACATTCGTTTTCTGGTGGTATATCACCACTCGATCGATCGATCTCCACCGTATTATTGTCTTCCTTATTATATCATAATTAAGGAAATTAACCCACCCTAATTCGGGTTGTTACAGGAAAGATACCAAGAAGAAATTAACAAAGAAAAAAAAAATACATTAGTTTTTTTCTAGCTTACTAATTAGTGTTAATCATGGGATTTCTCGATCATCTTTGGGACGAAACACTTGCTGGCCCAACCCCTGACTCGGGCATTGCCAAATTTCGTCAATTCAAGTCTCTACGTCTCCACTCTGGTGTTCCATGCAATGCAGAAGACAACCTTCCCATTTCTCGCAATATCACTGTTCTTCGAACCAATAGCCTCTCTGGCTCTTCTGGTTCAGGATCCACCCCTTCTTCTCCCTCGGGTGCGGCCACCCCTGGTTCCCCTTTCTCACGTAAGCACTCGAAAAGAATCACAATTATGAAAGTGACATTTCTATATTCATCGTGAGACCCTGTTGGTGGGATTTATGTATCTAAGTTTATGTTTCTTGATTTGTTCATCAGCAACAACTCCAGGTGGGAATATCAAGAAATTGAACCGAAGAAAGTCGATGCATTCTAGGGAGGCCAAAAGTCCTACTGGTTACGATTGGTTACATCTCTATCTTCATCTCTCATTAATTAAGTCTTGGCTTATGTTATTGAAGAAATGTTTTGTTTGTTCAAAAATGGTTAATTTGCAGCATCTGTATAACTGCAGGATTGTTCTGAGTGCTTTGGATCGTTAACATCAGGGATATTCTGCTCTCTCGAGAAATGTTTTCAATGTACACAAGAGAAACCTATACATGTAATCCTATATATGTGTGTGTGTATATAATATGTATGTATGTCTAACTATATCGCAGCCCATAAGATGTATATGGTGTGTGCAACCAAATGTATTATAGTTATTATTTAAGAAAAGACGCTTCCAACTTAACTTGTGCCACGATTATGAGTTCATTGCCGATGAAACCAATGATTCTTCAAGTTTCAGGAAATGGTTACTTTGTTCTTGCTGCTTTTCGCTGTTTTTATATTTTTATTTTGTGTACATATATTAACATGGGCTATTGCAAACTCGGGGGTTAATGATTTTTTTTTTTGTAACATGTTTAAGTCTTAGTCTTCCATCTTAGATAATTGCTCATTACGAAGGAAATTATGGGGCTTGCATTTATTAGTACATCGTCTAAAACGACTTACAAACCAGCAAAAATCATCATAAACAACAAAACCAAAGAAAAAAATTTATATTTTCGATCATATAGGTCAGAGTTGCCAAAGTTAAAAAGCTTAAGCTTCTGCCTTGACTTTTTCAATCAGATCAGCAGCATCTTGAACAGTCGAAATGTTCTCAGCTCCACTTTCACCTATTGATACTCCAAACGTTTCTTCCAAAGCCATCATAATCTCAACCTGTTCAACCAATGGTTTAGTTATATCGATCAATAACTTGTGGTCTACATCAAGACTGAAAAAGAACTTACAGTGTCAAGAGAATCAGCTCCAAGATCGGCAAATTTGGTTGCAGGGGCAACTGTGCTCTCATCAATTGACAATTGATTAGCAATTGTGGCTTGCACTATTTTCAGTGTTTCTGGTTGAGCCTGTATATGAAAGGTGACGTTAACGATCCAGACAATTAATAATGCTAAACTCTTTCAAACAACAAGTAACCTTAACTAATGGACCAACTTTTATACCGCTAAACAAAAAGTATGTCGTTATTAATATATTCTATGTAAGTATGTGACTACAAGTCTAAAATATATAAGTTTCGTACAAGGGAGCATGAAATCTTGGAGCAGTGAGAAAGCGGTAATGATCTTTTCTCCGCCTTCAAGTTTACAAATCTTTGTGCACCCTGAAACCAAAAAATACAAAAAATGTCAAAAAAGATGTAATAAAATTTGAACTTGATAGTGGCCATATGATTACCGAGATCATAGAGACACTAGCGAGTTGAGTGCATTGGATTCTTGGAGTTGTTCGAAGAACAAGGGCGGGTGAAGCAGCTACTGAAATTGAAAGAATGGAAGCCATTGAACTTAGAATATGAAGAATGAATTCTTAGATTCTATGAAAAAATGTATTGATAAAGAAATATTGATGTAAGTTAATTTATAAGGTTGTGTGTGAAAAAAATGGCGAAACTTACAAGAGGGACAGCCATTAATATTTAATTTGGGTGATTAAAACCATGCAAGAATTATACGAAATCTTAACTCACATAAATAGTAAAGTTTTAACTGCACCCCTTGTTATCGTTACCAAAATCACGAAGATCGACTGATATGTTAAGAGACTACGGATCGCCCAAGAAAATATAAAACCCACTCAACGATCCTCTAGTCGTTAAGCAGGAAGCAAATCAACATCACAAAAATAATAACTATAAGACCGGACTAAACATGGTAAAATAAATGTAGGTGCATTTATGTAGTTACTAGATTCGTATGAAATTAACGTTTATATCAGTCTTTATATTGTTTGGTTGAATATCTATATTGAATGTTTGATTAATTATAAGCTAGAACGTTTACGTTGTTATGAATTAATCAAATATGTGTTTTGTGATGTTTAAATGATATTCAAACTCGTTCGCACGGATAAGGATGATATCCGTGCGAATGAAGGTTACGTTCGCACGAATGAGAAAGTTAAACAGTTTGTTTATTGATATGGTTCATTCGTACGAACGAAAGATGGTTCGCACGAATAAGAGCTCGTTCGTACGGATAGGATTACATCCGTACGAATGAAATGCTGGGCCTATATATACCAGCTTAGGGTTCAGCATTACGTAAGGTTTTTGGTTTTTTCTCATTCGTGCCGAATTGCTGCTGCCGGTTTTGTTAGTGTTCCAAAGTGTTTACAAGAGATAAACAATCATCCGAATAGTCTTCCTTAGGTCCGATCATATCAACAATCGTTGGTTAGATTCCGTTTCCGAAGGTTCCATATTCGCTAGATAATCATTAGCCTATTTCCGCTAGGTTTTCTGATATAACATTGACTATAAGATCCATACAACCCCAACAATAAAGCCGTTTAAAACATCCTACATATATGAGTAAATGCAATATTTTTCGCATATGCAAATTGGTAAGAGCAAATACATAACGTTGAACCACTATCAAGTTTGGTCATTGTTTAGTAAAACATTATTTCAAATAATCGTTTACACAAGTTATGCATTTTATAAAAAGGTAAGGGGTATAGCATTTTATCGATAAATGTTTTTCTACCGATGTTTTAGTACCGGCTCGAAGAATCAGTTTAAAAAAGTTATAGTTATACAAACATCAATAGAAATGGAATTTTTTGGGGTGAGTCAATAACAACAAAAAAGGGGATGTAGCTCACATGGTAGAGCGCTCGCTTTGCATGCGAGAGGTACGGGGTTCGATACCCCGCATCTCCACACTTTTTTTTATTGGGAATCTAAGTATAAAGCCTCGATTCGAGCCATCAAGAACCACTTAAACAAAACCAAACCATCCCTCAATTCTTTGTCTTCCCAGTCGATCACAAAGGTATGTCTACTACCCCTTTTTATGTTTTGCTTGTGATTATTATTATAATTGCTAAAACCTAATCAATTTAAGGGTGTTTATTCGAGCTTATTAAACATAAGCCGAAATGTCAATAAACCGTAAGCCGCTTATATAAGCTCAAACAAATAACCCCTTAATTGCAATTCGAAATTACTTGTTTAGTTTTACTATTATTATATATGCACACCAAGTGTTTGTTTATTTGCCTCTGATACCAAATCTAATAGCGGCGGAATTGATGCATTTTTTTTCATTGTTTCAGATACAGCGGATTAGTATGTTCATTTCTAAATTTTCCAGACTTGGAGCTCAGACATTCAAGGCTTTATCAAAAGGTTTCATCTTTCATCTTTTTCGGAATTGAGGCGATCACCTATGTTTGTTTATGATAAGCATCTCGTGTGGTGTTAACTGTTTGCGACATCATATGTATAATTATGTCATATTTGATATCATCTGATATAGAATCCATCTCTAAATAATGTTAGATAAAGTTAAGCTTCACATCATTTTTTACCTGTTAGGAATAAGCTATGTGACACTGCTCGTTTATTTAATTATTTCTGATTCGTTTTCCTTTTTCAAATTGCAGCCCCTCAAACAATTAGATCAAATAAGTCATTTTTCCCTATTGTTCAGAATGACTATTTGGAGCCCGTGGTTAGTATTATTTTTTTCTTCTTCTCAAAATTAGAGGCATTAATCTGTTTTTGTGTGATTATATAGTGCATGCTAAACTTAACATTATCAATCACGTGACCCATAAATCTTAACTTTCATTTATATTTCCACCATTAAACTTAACTGGTGCAAGATGTCAATAGACGTGGGGACAGTGGGTGAAATTATTTCGTAAACATATTCTTTGACCCCAATCTAGCTCAAAGTTAAAACATGATTGCCTGTCAGAACTTATTATACCTTAATATAGTCTTGAACACTTTATAGAATGAAATTGACAATTACAATAGTTGCAAATACGTTTGCTAGATGTAGTTTGGCTTTTTAGCTGAAATGTCAGTACTAATCTATAAAGTTGTTGGAAATAAACTTATAGTTCTGAGATGTAGTTGGGTTATCCTTCTCTACTATATAATATGCATCACGTTTTTCAGAGTCGTAAATTATACTCTACTACGGCCACCACCAGTTCGCAAGGAGAAAATGAAGAAACCCAAAAGTGAGTAACATTTTTAGCCACAATACGGAGTAATATTTTTTTTGTCAATATATTTGTTAGTCACCGATTAATAAGCATCTAGTTACAACTTACAACCTTTCTTTGGATCCGTAGGATCTCTGTGACCTTCTTTGACAAAGACGGAGAGCAGGAGATCAAGGTTCCTTGTGGAATGTCAATGCTAGAAGCTGCCCACGAGAACGACATAGAGCTTGAAGGTTGCTTCTTCACTTTTTTCATCCTGACTGAATCGTTATTGCTTAATATAGCAACTCCTCTTTTAATCTCAGTTAGCTTATCAATTTAAATTTGATTTTAGGAGCATGTGAAGGTTCACTTGCGTGTTCCACCTGTCACGTGATTGTAATGGTACGCTACTATTTTTTCTTTTAAGACTGCACTCATTTCTCTTGTAGTAATTTTTTTTTATAAAGAAACGATTTACTCAATGTATTGCAAATTATCAGGATGTGGAACAATACAACAAACTCGAAGACCCTACAGACGAGGAGAATGATATGCTTGACCTTGCTTTTGGGCTGACAGAAACGTAATTTTGTTTCAATTATTACATAACATAGTGTTTGGTGTAATGATTTTGATAGAAAGAAAGCTGTATATTCTGCAGGTCTCGTCTTGGCTGTCAAGTAATTGCAAAACCTGAACTGGATGGTCTTCGCCTTGCCCTTCCTGCTGCTACTCGAAATTTTGCTGTTGATGGATACAAACCAAAGCCTCACTAACCTTATTTATTTATTTAAAATCACAGCTAGAGAAAGAGAAACATTTTTGTAGCATTTGCATTTGAGTGGATTATATGGTTGCTTGCAGAAGAATTACCTCGGCATATTATGTAGACTTAATAACCAAATGCTCATTTAAACTTGCAACTTATGCCTTGGGGTTTACAATTTACAAACTTAATGATACTTATCTGTTGTAATTTATTTAATTTAAGATTTCTATTATGTGGATGTTTTTGGAATCACATTTAAATCTATTATAGTATATCGTTACAGGTAGAGCAGTGTTTTCAAAACCGGACCGGCGGTTGGGCCGGGTCCGACCGGATTTTTTGCTTGATCCGGTCCGGTTAGGGCGGTTTTTAGCTTAGTTTCTGGACCGTTTTGAACCGGGTGGGTCGAACGGGTCACACCTTGTTAGTAAATTCGGGTCGAACCGGTGTGTTTAAGTTTTTTCAAAATGAAAGGTTTTTTTTTTGCTTTGAGACCTACGGGTGTCGAGCACTCTAACTTATCACCTGGGCAAATGTTCAGGTTTGCTAAAAGTTTAGAAAGTATATATTACCCTTCTATTTAAATCTCATAGTTGTCTTGCGAATCGTGCCGGTTATTATTATTATATTTAGAAAACTTTGTCTTTAAGTACAATTGAAATCGTTTTATTTACAAAAAGACTTGGTTGCCGAGTGGTAAGCGCGCGGCCTCTCTAGCTGGGAGACCGCGGTTCGAATCCCACCCAGCCTTTATTTTTACTGCAGTGTTGGGCCTGTGGCTGGTTTGAAGTTTAATTACTTTTAATTTTTGATGTTTACCATTTTAGATTTCCGTAAGTAAAACAATTAATTATTTAAGGTTCTATAATACAATATACTTTTGAATCATTTTTAGACCAAAATTAATAATACAATATACTTTTGAATCATTAAATAGGTATTAATATTTGATATACTCCAAATCCTAGGAAATGTAGCATCAGATAACACCAAAACCGTTAGTACCCTTACAACAAAAAAAACACTGCATACGCATATTTTACATCAAAACAACTCGAACTCATGCAAAGCACGAGAAATTCTCTAGTTTAATTTATACTTTATTTGACATAGTTTTAAGGCTTAATACATTTTTATTTTTTTATTATTTTATTTCGAGACTTCAAACTTTATTTACTTTTAATTTTATTTATTATACTTTTAATTTCAATTATTTTCATTGTTATTGTTTAATTATTATATTAAATTTGATATTTGATTGAATAACTTTGAATATTTGAGAATTATTTATACTAAAATTTAATATATTGCAACTTATATACTTTATATTTTTTGAACCTAGAATTATATCCGGTTCACTAAAATAATGGTCTGACCGATTCGACCATTAAATTTTATTTTTCTGGTTCAGTGTCCGGTCCGGTTTTCAAAACCTTGAGGTAGAGTAAACAAACCTTTTATAGAATTACATTTTAGTTGGTCATTTTGATTTTTTTTTCTTTCCTGAATCTTGTTCTTGTTGTTCGTAATTGTTACGGACAAGTTAATCCCGTTCTTGTGGTTCGTAATTGTTACGGATAAATTTAGTAATAATAAAAGATGATTGTTTTAGTAAAATGGAGAAAAAAGGGAAAACCCCACAAGACATTATGCATTTAAGATTTGAAATCTAAAGAATTGAATTACAAAACCAGAATATGTGAAACAGAAGACAAAGTATAGTCATAATAGTTTCAGTTGAAGGTTGATGAGTGATGACCCACCCCATTTCATTGCTGGTGGGTTCTACACACCATCTCTTCTTAATCACAAACCTTAATTATTTCACATCAACATGTAATCACTTGAGATTATTATCATCAAATTTATTTCTTATTAAGATAGTAATAATTTTACATAATAGATGTACATAGGGCATGGTATAAGATGAGCCAAAAGTCTTGGTTTCTCTTTACATTTACGATAACGTATCATAAATAAAATAAAAAATTAAGCTAACCGTTTTTCTAACATGTTATTTAAAATGTAAAATGATTTTTATGGTTTCAGTTATAAATGCATTTATATCTTTCGAACATGATTATTGTAAAACTTTTATATAATCTTTTTCTTTTTATTCGTTTTTTTCAATGTATGATAATATATCATGTGGCTGCGTGAATTAGTGAATAAGTTTTATACACTGTTTGATAAAATAAACGTAGGTAATTATAATAGATTTTTTTTTTGAACAGCAAAAGACAGAGAGAGATGAGCAATGGAGTTGCCATCGCCCAAAACCCCCCAAAAATATATTAAATCACCAAATAACGTGCTAGCAAGGTGCTAGATTACAAACATTCGAAATACAATCAAAAGAAATCTAACGGATAAATACACCAAACTATCCAAATGAGATTGCTACGTTTAGCTCGAAATTTAATCCAATTGTATAGCAAGCCTTTTAGTTCCTCCATAATCTCCTCCGAACACGAATTGCGATTGTTAAAAATTCGGTTGTTTCGAGCTTTCCAAAGTAACCAACATAAGCCTCCTATCGCCGCTTGAATAAAACGAGTTTTTTCTTTTGAACCTCCTTTTCCAATAATCGCCTGGACAAATTCACCCACTGACTCTAAACCCGACACCATATCAAAACGACACCATAACATAAACTTCCTCCAAACATCTTTTGCCAGCACACAATTCATGAAAATATGATTGCTATTTTCCGGCATTAACGCGCACGAACCACAAGCTTCTGATGGAACATTGACTCCTCTTTTCATAAGGTTTTCCCTAGTCGGGATTTTATTTTGCAACATCCTCCATAAAAAACAGTTAACGCGTGGGGTAGCCCAACTATTCCATTTAAAATTATTATTATCCGCGGGAAATTTTAATTCATCGAGAAAGAGCCTAAAAGATTTAACTGAATATTCTCCTTCTTGGTCTAAGTCCCATTTCCATACATCCCTATCTTTGATAAATAGGTTATCCACCGAAATGTCATCATAAGGAAGCGTTTTCCCAGCCTTAATAATATTAGTCCATGACCCACTGCCTTTGACTCTTCTCAAATCATCATTAGAATCACTTTGGATCTTATGCAACGCCGTCACTACTTTGTACCATAAGGCTTCACTATTCCGTTTGTATCTCCACCACCATTTTACCAGCAATGCAATGTTCATATTCAGTAAATCACCTACTCCCAGCCCCCCCAAATGTTTCGGTGCTGACAGTTTTTCCCAGCTCACCCAACACAATTTCAAATTCCCGTTTGAGTTATTGCCCCAGATGAATTTTCTTCGGATTTTATCGATTTCCTCAATTACTTTCTTGGGAGCCCTAAAAAGAGACATAAAATATAAAGGAAGAGATCCTAGAACGGACTTACAAAGTGTAATCTTTCCGGCAAAAGAGATGTTTTTAGCTTTCCAAGTTGTCAATTTCTTCTCGATTCTGTTTGTTACCAGCTTCCAGTTTTTCGAATTGGACATATTTGCCCCTATAGTGATGCCAAGATAGGTAAACGGCATCGATGCAATTCCGCACTTCAAAATACCCGCGCCTATGTTCCTGTCGTGATCTGTCACTCCGAATCCAAAGACATTACTTTTATTGAAATTTACTTTCAAACCTGAAGCAAGATGAAAGCAATTTAAAATTCTTTTAATAGCTTTCAAATTATCTAAATCCCACTTGCCAAGGAATAAAACATCATCTGCAAAGATCAGGTGAGATAATTCAGGTCCTCCATTTGGTAAGCTAATTCCCGAAAACTTATTTTTGCCTAGTGCCTCTAGCATAGCCGTGTGAAGTCCCTCCATTGCAATGATGAAAAGAAAGGGTGATAGCGGATCTCCCTGCCTTAGACCCCTATATAATTTAAATTCTGAAGTTGGAGACCCATTGACTAGAACAGAAGACCGAGCCGAGGATAAACATCCTCTAATCCAGTTTCTCCATAGGCTTCCGAAATTCATTTGAGACATTACCGAGTCAAGATAATCCCAGCTAACACAGTCGAAAGCTTTCTCGAAATCAATTTTCAAGAAAAACGCTTTCCTTTTGGACCTCTTTAACCAATTAAATACTTCGTTCAAAATGAGCGGACCATCAAGTATTTGTCTATCTTTAACATACGCTGATTGTTCATTGCAAATGATTTTATCAAGGACTTTCTTCAATCTTCCAGCTAATAGTTTAGCCACAATCTTATAAATACTACCTATCAAACTAATTGGTCGATAGTCTTTCAACGTAAGCGGGTCTTTGATCTTGGGTAAAAGAGCAATAAATGATGAGTTACACCCTTCAGAGAAGCTGCTACATTTTTCGAAATTCCTTACCATTTTAACAACATCTTTTTTGATGATTTCCCAATTATGTTTGTAAAACTTCATTGTAAAACCGTCCGGACCCGGAGCTTTATCACCACCACATTCCCAAACGGCGTTCTTTATCTCCTCCAAAGTGAATTTCCCTGTTAAGAAGTTATTATCATCAACTGTTAGTTTTTTAAAAAGATTACTAGTCAATTGCGGTCTAACAGTCATCGGCTCACTAAACTTCTCAGCAAAAAAAGAGCGTATTTCGTTTTTAATGGTCGCTGGGACTGTTACCCATGATCCGCCAATAATCAAGCCGTTAATTCTATTCCGGAGTTTGTTTGAGTTGATAATGCCATGAAAAAACCGCGTGTTCTCATCACCGTCAACGACCCACTTTATTCTTGATTTTTGTTTCAAGTCAAGCCCCCTAATCGTGTCTGCTTCTTTCAATTCACATTTCCATCTTTGTCTATTTTCTTTTTCGGCCTCGTCTAGTGCCCTGTTTTCTGCTAGTAACTCGATCTCGTCTATTTTTTTTTTCAAAATTTCGCTATCTTGTAACCTTTTATCTGTCGAGCTTTGTTTCCAGATTTTGAGAACTTCCTTCACTTTTTTTAATTTCAATGCCAATCTCCTATCCGCTTTTCCATAGGGAAAAGATGTATTCCAACACTTAACAATAGTATCACACGCGTTTTTATCCTGAAGCCAGGAGTTATAAAATCTGAACGGGGGTTTACCAAAATCCAAACAAATGCAAGATACTACAATCGGGCAATGATCGGATAATTCACGAGGAAGAACTAATGCTGAAACACCTGGCCATCCGTTCATGAAATCAGAATTGACAAACACTCTATCAATTTTGCTAAGAGCCGAACCATTATCTGCCATCCAAGTATATTTTCTTCCGCCTAGGCTAACTTCTATAAAAGTGGACTCATCGATGAAATCATTGAATCTGTTGGACGCGGCTTGAGAAAAAGATTTACCAATTCTTTCCCCCCTTTCTCTGATTTCGTTAAAATCCCCAAGGATTATCCATTTACCGTCATGATCATGGAATATGTTAATCAGTTCTCCCCAAAGTAATCTTCTCTCTGATTCAATTCTAGGAGCATAAATATTAGCTATATTTACATCCCCATCTACACCTTTGATATTGCCCAAAGTAATTATGTAATTTCTACTTTTGAAGCCTCCCGTTTTCGAATAGACGGACGGGTCCCAAAGACTGATTAATCCCCCAGACCTACCAGAAGCCGCTACCGTATCGTATTGACTATTATCTCCATCCCATAAAAGTTTAGTATTTATTCGTTCCGGATCCGCATATTGAGTTTCTTGAATCGCCATATAACTTATTTTGTGTTCTTTTTGAATTCTGCGAATCCAATCCGCCTTTGGATTGCCTCCAATACCTCTAATATTCAGAGATAGGTAATTCATTGGATAACCATTAATTTCTCCTTAGATTCTTCTGTTTGCTTCCTTATTTCTTCCTCAAAACCGCTCATATTGAAACCGATTTCATTGCCCAGTTGTATAGTGGCAATTACCTCATTGGCACACCGAGACTCGATTTCTTTTTCAACACTTGTGCCATCCTGCTTACATGACGACTCCTCTGTAGTCATGGAAATTGAACCGGAATTAGACCTTCTTCTGGTGAAAGTTTTATTACGCTCTGAATTCCACCTGATAATTGACTGACTAGTTTTCAATTTCTGCTTCTCAGCTCGTTTGGGATTTTCTCTATGAGTACTCCCAGAAGAAGAAAAACGAAACGAGGTTGAAGTATTGGATTTGGGAGGCAGATTTAGATCCAGTCCAACTGAGAATAGACCTGGAATGGGCTGCACACATTCAGCCTGCTCATCAGACACCCCAAGGCCCAATGCAGGGTCCGGCCCAGAATCATTAATGTGTAAGAAAGAGTTGTTGTTTATCCCGCCAAAATCGTCCTTCCCCATGTCATGTTTTTTGTTCAATGCACTGGAATTTGAATCAACATTAATTTCCCCTTCTTCCAAATCAGTCTCTTCCACTTCCATATCATCGTTTGACTTTTCCTCTTCCCCATCTTGTTTGGACTCCGAGTTACCGTTGTTCTCATGAAAACCATTCTGATCATCCTTACCCCAATTATTGGACAAATCTTCCTCGTCAGAATCCACCTCCGAGTCATCCTCATCCGATCCTTCATCAAGAGTGAACTTTGGCTTCCATTCTTCCAACGTGTCCCTGACCCATATATTGTAGCAATAATCCTTCCATCTTAATTGGACCTTTTCGTTTATTATTCTGTTTGTATCGACCAGCACACACACTTTGTGATTATCCAAATTAGGGGTACATCTATCAAATTCAGGAATACAGAGGATGCGTCCAAACTTGTTAACTATATTAGTTGTCAATAGCTAAGTACAATTCGGCAGGACATCTATCAAATCACTTTTGTTGTAATTATTTCCAGAAAAACGATAATTACAACATAATTTATTTGAGAAATGATACATATGCCTAAAATATGGACCTAAAAATAAGCCTAAAGCATACAAAACATTACACATGGATTACACTAATTCTCTTTCATCATATTCACCAATCATTTTCAAATTGCACCAATCAAATCTTTAGGCCATTTTTTAGTCATGTATACTTAAGGTCTATATATCATTTTTCAATTTATTTTATTTCTTTTTGTAAAGTTGAACTAATAAGAAGTCAGCCAAAACAAAAAAAAAAATTAACAATTTTTTCTTATAGAAGTATAAGAATGATGCCAAATTTTCAAAGTTAATTTTGATGAACAATTATAATAAATGAGACACAATCATGGTTATATATAAGTTAATTTCTAAAACTAATGCACAATAAATATGGACATTTAATTTAAATGGTCCATGCTAGTAGTTTTTCCACAAGCATTTAATCGTACCAAAGGTCATAACAAAATCAATTAATAAAATAGACAAATATTTTGGAAAAAAGTAGTCAAATTATTTAATAATAATAAAAGATAATCCTGACGGTTAAGTTAATAGGAAAATCAAGAAATCAGGGAGGGAGTCAAATGTTTTTCTTAATTAATCACTCTTAACCCCTATATTATCTCTCTGTATATCTATATCTGTATCTATATATCTATATATCTATATATCTATATCTATATCTATATATTATATCCTACCTATGAAAATGGAGTAAAGCGATAGTTTCCCTCTTTCCTTATTTAAAACCGCAACAATGTTGCTTCCATTTTGAAACGCCAATTCAAGATCTCCACGTGTCAATTATCATCGTAAGCTCGTTCCATTTTTGCTCAATTTTGACATTTTTTATTTTGTTAGGGTTTGAAATTTCTACCAGTTATCCAGTTTACCGTTTACTGCTTCAATAATTTAGTATCTGCATAGTAAAATTAGATCCATATAAGCTGTAAATTTCAATTATGTTTGGTGAAATAGTTTCATACTGTTGATGATTAGTTGTTAATTGATTTCATTTTAGGAATTATTGATAAACGATGAAATCCGATATACCTCTTGATTATGCAGCATTTCACCTTTCACCGAAACGATCGAGGTACCTTTATGGATTTTATTGTGAATGTTTGTGTTTTCAGTTTTACTTTTAGCTCTAACTTTTGTTATTTGCTTTTATATTTTTGTATATAGATGTGAGCTATTTGTTTCTAGTGGTGGAACTACTGAAAAGATTGCATCGGGTTTAGTGAAGCCGTTTGTGACTCATTTAAAAGTTGCAGAGGAACAAGTTGCGTCAGCGTTTCAATCTATTAGGCTTGAAGTCGAGAGTCGTAAAAATGTAGAAACGTGGTTTACAAAGGGAACATTGGAAAGGTAGTCTAGTTAGTTTGAAATTCTACCTGTTTTTTTTCTTTCCGGGATTGTAAGTTTGTTGCGTATAACAAGTTTTATTTCCAGGTTTGTGCGGTTTGTTAGTACACCAGAGGTTTTGGAACTAATTAGTACTTACGATACTGAGATGTCTCAGCTAGAAGCAGCACAAAAACTTTACTCACAGGTTTGTGATTTTGGAAAGTGAAATCGTTTATATGATTTGTTAATGTTTAAACTTTCTATTGATTATTATAAGTATTCGGAGACTATTGCAGGGATCATCTGACCAGGTTTCTAATACCCCAGGTATTTTTCATATCCCATAATCCATTTTCTTAGTGCCAAAAACACCAAAGTTTGATGATATCCCACGCCATATATATTTGTTCAATGCATCGCTTGGTCTATGCTGATTCCTGAAGTTTAATTTTACTAAAATATGCATATATAGTCGTTTTGCCTATTAATTACTTGTTTTTATCAATTACTTCGACTCATTTTCTTCATTAATCATTTCCCTCTACTATTGAATGGCAGTCACTTACTTTAGAACTGTCGAATTTGTTCTATACAATGTAGCATCTATATTTCTATAAGTCAACATGCACGCTATCAATGTCCTGCCGAATTGTACTTAGCTATTGACAACAATAAGTGATTCAAGACTTCACACCTATAACTTAGATTTCTAGACATGTTATTTTGCTTTATGATACAATAAGTATTCTTTAGTGAGCCAAGATAAATGAAATGTTCGTCACGCATAAAAATCTCATTATATTTTGTAATGTATATTTACGAGGAATGTATGTACAAAATTTATATTGGAAATAACTGTGTTCCTTTAAGTTGGGTCAATATAGATAATTGAGGTTTACTAGGGTGTCATTATAACTTTTAAAGGGGCATCCTATATTTCGGATCAACGGAAAATTATATTCTTGAGAAGATTATCTTCAATCCTAATGCATCACAATAGCATGGTGGCAGTAGAGTTTTCTCTTAGTTATCTCTCACAACGATAGGTTGCTAAAAAAAGCATTGAACATACTTCCTAGCATCTTTTTTATGTGCCTAGCATTTGCCAGGCTGAGGGTATGCATATACACCAGGGGATTTATGTGGGGAAGTATGGACTTTTGGGTATGCACTATGCAATCCAAAATGGCTGTTACTAACTCGGCTTTTGAGAAATACGCCCCTTCTTAGCAATTTGTTAACCTTTTTATATGTTGCGAAGTATGACTGTACGGGTATTGAGCTGGAGTAGAATTAACTTGCAGCGTTTAGTTCAGAAATATTGCTGCTCTTTTAACATGACAGACCATGTTTATATTCAATTCATACAACAGTTTCACAAAAGTATATGCTTTCATGTTTCTCATATATCTTTACTTTACTACCCTTATTTATGGTTACTAATTGTTGTTGAGACTTGAACCTTAACTCTTCATTTATATTAAATGCTGCGACTATTTTGGACTAATCGGTACTTTTACTGTAATCCAGCTGATGGTAGATCAAGTTCAACAACGGGGGCTGATGCAACAAAGTGAACAATCTTATCCCTCCTTTTAATTACATAGAACTCCTAAAACCCTGCATTAAAACATAGATTACTATTCTAATAATATAGTTTTTGTAATCACATCTGATTTTCCGTCTTTAACATGTTGAATTTGCATTCAAAGTTGTGAGCGTTTTCTATTTTTTTATATAATGTTTTATTTTTGGATTTACAGAAAGGAACTTCAGAGGGCTATTGATTTAAGGATGGAGACCGTGAAGCAAGACTTGGCTACAGCTTGTAGCCGGGCAGAGGCTGCTGGATTTAACCAAGAAACAGTACCAGACCTTCAATTGTTTGCACAGAGATTTGGGGCGACCCGACTTAAGTAAGAACACATATTGATCCCATCGCTTCTTTTATATCTTATAAGAAAGCACTTTTTTAAGTTCTCGCGATTTCAAATCTTATTATTAAAAGAAGTTTATAACCTCATTGCAACCAACTTAAATTTACATCCTCCAAAACTTCCTACTACTAATCCATCCTAATCGAATTTTGTCAAAATCTATAATTACATTTTATGTTCGCTTATATATCTATTGACTGGTAATCTTAAAAAACTGAAACAATACTAGTATATTTTAAACTATGTATTAAGCCAAATTTGTAATCTTTAGGTTATTCTTTCTTTCCCTTTTTATCAACTTGAGATTGGATTTTCTTTAATATTATTTTATTATTAATTATAATTAAATATATAATAGAGAGAGCATAGGATCCTTTGTTGGTGAAAACAGTGGTGGGCCACGTGAATTATGTAGCACGCCCCTCACGGATCATTTGTCTTCAAATAATTAAAACCAAATTTATTTTTTGGCTTTTAAAAATAAAAAAAATAATATAACGAAAATAAATTATATACACCAATTAAATTAAATCATTTTAAGAAATGCCCTTTTGACCATATGTAGCTTTTCTCATATTTCTAAATTGTCACAATCAATTTATAGTTGAAAAGTTATATTTTATATAAAAAAAAAAAATTCTTTAATTATTTAAATGTTTCAAAAAGTTGTCACTCTAATCCTTAAATTATGAATAAAATCACAATTATTTCACGACAACCAACAATCTTACTTTAAAAATGTGCCTGGAATAATTTTACTTAATTTGGATCTAAACATTTTATTTATTTCATTAAAAGTTAAACAACACGTCCCACGTAGAACTTAAGTTTTTTCTGACACTTCTGGCTGTTGTAGTGTTTTTCTTTTCATTTTTCTGTTGTGGCCAAATTTAAAAAGATTGCCTATAACATATTTCCATTTTGATGCAGAGAAGCCTGCTGTACGTACGTTTCACTCTATAACAAACGACCGCAGTTTTTTAACAATCCACCATGGAATTCCGACATTGCAAATGACTCAACAACTACTACTTCCCAGCCACACAAGTCACTCTCTTCCTCTGCCAGTTTTCCTGTCCGAGGTGGCAACTTTCCTATTATTCAGGAGCCTAGTGAAGACTCTGTTGTTGTGAACGAAAAACACAAGGAAGAGAGCGATGATGATCCATTAGCTCAGCCGGCTACTCAAACATCCTCTCGACGGCTTAGTGTGAAAGATCGTATTAGTCTGTTTGAGAATAAAGAGAAAGTGGGAGGTTCTGTTGTTGCTAAACCGGAGCTTCGTAGATTGTCTTCTGATGTTTCACATTCACATTTTGTTCCTTCTTCGGCAGTTTTGAGAAGATGGAGTGGTGCTAGTGACACGAGTGTTGATTTAAGTGGCGAAAAGAAGGAAGATCAGAAAGATCAAACAAGTTCTACCATAGAGCTGACTGTTTCTTCTTCGGTTAAATTTGAAGAAGAAACAGAGGGGTCTAATCAGCCGACTTCTAATTTGGAAAATTCTCATTCTTTAACATCCATAACAAAGTCCGAAGATGATTCTTTGACTGCTTCCGCGGTTAATTATCTTGATGTGAAATCAAATCCTTCCACTGATCCTGAAATGATGACTTTAAGTACTCCACCTTCGAAGAAGAATATGCCACTGGATTCCGGATCAAAAATTCAGGAAGCTTTTGCTGCTTCTCAACAGAGACGATTAGAAGTTGGTTTATTACGTTCAAAGAAACAATTGACATCAAACGAGGAACAATTTGGTGATTCGGGGCCTCAAAAATTGAAGTTTCAAAACCAAGTTAAAAAGGCCGACGAGATTGATTATGTTTATGGGTATAATAGTACTCCACCATCTGGTAAACTTTATCAGGGAGGATCTGGATCAAGGCAATTAAAAGGGAACCAAGAACTCAATGACGAGCTTAAAATAAAAGCAAATGAACTTGAAAAGCTTTTTGCAGAACATAAACTTCGAGTTCCCGGAGATCAAATCAAGGGCTCTGATGTGGAATCTGATCAAAAAACCAAAATGTCGTACAGCCAGCAGGTTGCAGACCCTGTTCCTGAACAACATATTACATTTGAATCTCCAGTTGCAGTTTTGGAGTCAGATAGTCAGAATCATAACTATATAACTCAGGTTGAATTTTCAGACGAAACTAAAGGAAAGTTATATGATAGTTACATGAAGAAAAGAGATATACGGCTAAAGGAATTATGGGATTCTAATAGAGCAGAAAAAGAAGCAAGGATGAAAGGGATGCATGATAACCTTGAACGCCATAGTAACGAAATGAAAGCGAAACTCTCTTCGTGGTCTGCAGATAGACAGAATTCTCTGTCTAGTGCACGAAGACGTGCAGAAAGGCTCAGGTCGTTTAATGTTCAGTCGAATTTAAAACGAGAAGAGGTATCATCATTTTCATTTTCGTTTTCATTTTCATTTTCTATTTATATCTTTAGTTGATTAAAATAAGACTTTACCACTTTAATGGCAGCCGTTAGATTTCGGGCAACTTGATGAAGGTAAAAAACCATTATCTCGTACCCCAGCTGCCGCAATACCAAGATCGGGCACTAAACCACGGAAGCCACAACCCAATAATCCTCTTGCACAATCTGTTCCAAACTTCTCTGACTTACGGAAAGAAAATACAAAGCCTTATTCTTCAGCTGCCAAAACAGCAGCTGCTCGTTCTCAGTTAAGAAACTATACCCGAAGCAGAAGTAGTACTAATGAAAGTGTCGTTTCGCCACAATCAAAAAGCGTGGAGCCAAAGAAGTTTTTGAGAAAGAATACTGGCATAGGACCTGGTTCTGGAAGTGTTATGGCCAAAATGAAAGCTTCGATGGTGTCTGAACCTATTCCGGACAACAACAACAACAACAACAACAACAACAACGAAGAAGAGTTAGATGATAAACTGGCATTTGAGCCAAATGTGGTTAAAGAAGATGAAGTGGTTGAGGAGTTTAATACAACGGAAACTGAAGATCAAGTTGTTGAGTCAAGAATGAGTCCTGAATCTGAGTCATTAATAAATTCCGAATCAGAAAATGGCAACACCTCCCAGTCTCATACTTCAGTCGCTGAATTACCAGCTACTGTAGCTTCCACGTTTTCACCCAGTGAAAGCCCAATGTCATGGAATTCGCGCACAGATTATCCATTTTCTTATACTCATGAAGTGTCTGATGTCGATGCATCTCCCATTTCAAGCCCTGCGTCATGGAATCTACAACAAACAGAAGCTGCCGACGAGGCAGCTCGGATGAGGAAGAAGTGGGGGATTGCTCAAAAACCTAATCTCATAGCCAACTCTTCTTCTGGTTATCAATCTCGTAAGGATATGACTAAAGGATTCAAACGGTTGCTGAAATTTGGAAGGAAAAGTCGATACACTGACAATGTGGCTGATTATATCTCTGCCACAACATCCGAGGGAGACGATGATACTGAAGATGGAAGAGATTCTGCTAATCGGTCCTCGGAGGATTTGGGGAAGTCAAGAATGGGATACTCACATGGTCTTAGTGAGAGCGATTTTTATGGTGATGAAGGTGAAACTACTTTTTTAGTATTTACTCTTCTTGTTCATGGGTTTAATATGCTGTCTCTATTTACCAAAACAAACAAAACTTTATTTCTCTGTCGCAGTGCATACGTTGCAGAGTTCAATCCCAACACCTCCACCAAGCTTCCGTTTGAGGGAAGATCATCTGTCCGGAAGCTCCATAAAAGGTACTGTTTTATGATTACCCTAAAAGAATGACATTTTGTAAAACACGTATGTAAAAAAGTGACATTATAGTAAAATTTATCAACTTTTGTGAAGTAAAAGCTATATATTTAGAAGCTATTTGCTAAAATCTTCAAAAATAACTTTCAAGCGATTCTGTGACTTATTGAATTAAGTTAAAAATGTTATTAAAATACAAATATCTTGATGATATTCCCTCATCTTCGGTTTATATTCCACAGCTCCTCGATCCTTCTTTTCTTTATCATCGTTCCGGAGCAAGGGAAGTGAATCAAAAACAAGATGAGTTTATGTTTTGGAGGTAAAGCTTTTGATCAAAGGTACATATATATAAATAGAAAGTGGTTGAGGTTGGCATCATATAAATGATGTACTCTGTGTTACTATGTATGTATATCTTGATGCACAAAAACTATTATTTGCGATGGCTTTTGTTAATCGCCAATTATCGGAAATGTCAATGTTGATTTTGGTAGACTTGTCTAGTATGCAAGACAAAGTTTTGATGCAACATATTATTCGGCTGTGGATATTCTAAAATACTTTTGGACTTGCGTTATAACTAAGTAGTAAAAGGTATCGGTGCGCAAGTGCTGATTCATATTTTCGTTAGCCGAAATTGGCATAATTTCGGTTTTCGCATGTTCTATCCATATGAAAGGAACCAAACCTAAAAACAAATACTTGTAACAAAGTTAGAAAATCTAACAAATAAAAGACCAGAGAAGAACCAAACATAAAAACAAATAAGTGTAGGCAAATACTATGCACAATTGACCTCTTTACAATGTTCCGACTCAACTGTTTCTGTTACGGAGAAACATAAGTGTGTTCGTTAAGCTTGATTAATTTTCTACACAACATTATGTGCATGTAATCAAACACTTTCTATAATGGCTGAATCCTCTTTCGAGATAGAGTCATCTGCTGCTACTAGCCACCACCGCAGACCTCCACGCCATAATACTCCCGCTCAGTCCCACCAATCATCACCCTTCTCCTTCTCAAGCTCCCACGCCTCTAGAGTACGTGGGACCCGTGTGCCACCCACAACTCCGTTCGCCTCTGACACTGACAGATCCTGGCAGGCAGAAATCTCGTGGCAGTTTGAGCCCACAAGCTTCCAAGACAACCGTGGAAGCAACCTTAGTGCCGCGTTAACACCATGGGCTGAACCTAACCGTACACCAGTTGGCAGCCGTGTATTTCGTAGGTCAGCTAATGACTACTACCTAAATCGTACTAATATTTCCTACCAACAATCCAATTATAGCCGTGGAAACTTGGGTAGAATTGAGCTACAAAGTTATGTTTCCAAAACTAGTCATAACAAAAATCATCATCAACAAAATACTCCCAACAAAAAAGGTCATTTGGAAACTAACGATGAAATTACTACGACGACTGATGATCTAGAGAATGAATCAAAGACGAAACACAATCAAACAATTCAAGTAATGAGTTATATGGAGGAAGGAGAACTTGATGACGATGAGGATGGTGGTGATGAAGATGAAGTTGCACCCCCGAAAACCATTGGTGTTTTCGGATTGTTTAAGTATTCAACAAAGTTGGATGTTATTCTTGTTATACTAGGAAGTTTCGGTGCTTTGATCAATGGAGGATCTCTACCTTGGTATTCTTTACTTTTCGGATTGTTTGTCAACAAAATTGCATTAGATGATAACAGTGACGATATGATGAAGGATGTCAAAACAGTAATAACTAATAAGCTCTTCTTCTGTTTTTTTTTTTTTTTTTTAATCGATATGATTAAACTCGTCTAAACATCTTAATGTTACTTCCTCTGCCTTATGAACTTCAGATATGTTTATACATGGTGGGATTGTCCGTACTAGTCGTGATTGGAGCATACTTACGTAAGCCTGATATATATTTCCTAATTCATTTGACATATTAACAAATCATTAAAATTATGTACACTATTTACAGAGATTGCTTGTTGGCGACTAGTGGGGGAACGATCAGCTCATAGAATAAGAACCGCGTACCTAAGGTCAGTTCTACGCCAAGATGTTGCCTTCTTTGACACAGAAATTAGTACAAGCGAAATCATGCATGGGATCTCAAGTGATGTTGCTCAAATCCAAGAAGTTATGGGGGAAAAGGTACACATTTTTACAACTTCGTTTAACATGGGTTTTAATCAAATAATTACGTTCTTATGATAAATCTTTCGTTGGTGCTTGTTAAACACAGATGGCGCATTTTGTTCATCACTTATGTACTTTCATAAGTGGCTACGTCGTTGGGTTTATGAAGTCATGGAAGATCTCTTTGGCAATTCTTGCAGTTACTCCATTAACAATGTTTTGTGGTTTAGCGTATAAGGCAGTTTATGTCGGTTTAGCTACAAAAGAAGTGGTAAGAACTAATAAAACAACCTCCTTAGAAACTATTCGAGTTCAAATTGTTCAAGTTGTTTAATAATTCTTGCAGAATTCTTACAAGAAAGCTGGTGGGGTAGCAGAACAAGCCATAAGTTCAATTAGAACTGTGTTTTCTTTTGTAGGAGAACAAAAGTTCGCCAATAAATATGATTCGTTATTGGAAGAGTCTGTTCCTGTGGGAAAGAAACTTGGTTTTGCAAAGGGTGTCGGAATTGGTGTAATATATTTGGTTACTTATTCTACATGGGCATTGGCTTTCTGGTACGGATCAATCTTGATTTCAAAAAAGGAGATATCGGGTGGTGAAGCCATTGCTTGCTTCTTCGGTGTCAATGTTGGTGGCAGGTAACTTATTGATTAACCAACGGAATACTTAATTTGTGTTCTATTTCTAAACCTCCTTAAATCTCAAATTTTCTTTGACTTTTCCAGGGGTTTAGCGCTATCGTTATCATACTTTGCGCAATTTGCACAAGGGACGATAGCAGCAAGCAGAGTTTTTGAAGTTATAGATAGAATTCCAGCAATTGATCCGTATTCTAGTATGGGAAGAAGGCTCTCGAGTGGACACGGAAAAGTCGAGTTTAAGAATGTTTCTTTCGCTTATCCATCTCGCCCAACTCTCCCAATCCTTAATTTCCTGAATTTGGTGGTGCCATCTCAAAGAACTTTAGCACTAGTTGGTGCTAGCGGTGCTGGGAAGTCAACTGTTTTTGCTCTTTTGGAGAGGTTCTACGATCCAATCGAAGGTAAAACTGTCATTATATTTAAAGTAAGTTGCAGTACTCTTATTTTTCTTAAGCAGTGTTTTTTGTCTTGGGGACAATTATTTTGGGACATATGAAGTATTACCATACCGTATTGAATATCCATAACCTTTTGCACATAAATATGCAGGTGTTGTAACGTTAGATGGTCACGATATAAGAACTTTGCAAGTGAAATGGCTAAGAAGTCAAATGAGCATGGTAGGACAAGAACCCGTTCTCTTTGCAAACTCAATTATCGAAAACATAATGATGGGAAAAGAAAACGCCACGAAAAAAGAAGCTATCACAGCTTGTGTTGCTGCAAATGCACACAAATTCATAACCAATTTACCAGAAGGATATGATACACAAGTAGGTGATAGAGGAACCCAACTTTCAGGTGGTCAAAAACAACGCATTGCATTGGCTCGAGCCATGATGCAAGACCCAAAAATCCTCCTTTTAGACGAACCCACAAGTGCACTAGACCCTGAGTCCGAGATACTTGTTCAACAAGCGATTGATAAAATTTCAAAAAACAGAACCACTATGGTTATTGCTCACAGGCTTGCAACCGTAAGAAATGCTGACAAAATAGTTGTTATGGAACAAGGATCTGTTATCGAAAGTGGAAGCCATCAAAAGCTTATGGACATAAAAGGAGCTTATTTTGCTCTCATCAAGCTGGCATCTAAAGCTGAATCATCAAACCCTGAATATGAACAAGAAAACGGTGAAAGGGAAAGAAAATATGAAACGTCTAGTGCTCAAGATCTTCTAAAATCAAACCACGTGCACGAGATTTCAAGATCGGAGTACATGAAATCTTTTCACGAAGAAGACGAACAAACACGAAAAGAAACCAAACCCAAACCAAAATCATACAAGATTTCCGAGGTATGGAAACTTCAGAAACCGGAAGGTGTAATGTTGTTAATTGGTATACTTTTGGGTATGGTAGCAGGTGCAATTCTTTCTGTTTTTCCTTTGGTTTTAGGACAAGGACTTAACGTCTACTTTAATCCCGATAAGTCAAAAATGAAAAATGATATTAAGAACCTTTGTTTGATTCTTGTCGGACTTGGTGTGGTGATTATTCTCGCCATGACAGGTCAGCAAGGGTTCTGTGGTTGGGCTGGTTCGAACCTAACTAGAAGGGTACGCACTTTTTTATTTGGTTCTATATTAAGACAAGAACCAGGGTGGTTCGATTCTGACCAAACCTCAACTGGAATACTTGTTTCACGGCTATCAACCGATTGTATAAGTTTTAGGTCGGTTTTGGCCGATAGATACTCTGTCTTGTTCATGGGTATGAGTTCTGCTGGCGTAGGATTAGGAATTTCGTTCTATCTTCAATGGCGGTTAGCTCTTTTAGCAACTGTACTCACTCCTTTTACACTTGGAGCGAGTTACTTTAACCTGCTTATAAATATCGGACCAAAGTTAGATAACGCGTCTTATGATAAAGCTACTAGAATCGCTTCTAGTGCAGTATCAAACATTCGAACAGTAGCAACTTTCGCAACTCAAGAAAAGATTGTAAACTCTTTTGAACAATCTTTATCGACTCCAAAAGCAACATCTGTGAAAAGATCACAGATCACTGGGATCGCGTTAGGATTTTCACAAGGTGCAATGTATTTATCTTATACTGTTATTCTGTTCTTCGGGGCTTTTCTTGTGAAACAAGGCAATACGGTGTTTGGGGATGTTTACAAGATTTTTTTAATTCTTGTTTTGAGTTCGTTTTCAGTTGGTCAGTTAGCGGGTCTTGCTCCAGATACTTCATCAGCTTCTACTGCAATTCCTGCTGTTTTTGATATCATTAGTCGAACTCCACTGATTCGTGGAAAAGGAAGAAAGATTGAAGGGTCAAAAGCGTATGATGTTGACTTTAAGACGATCACGTTTTCATATCCTTCTCGGCCTAATGTGATTGTGCTAAAGGATTTTAGCTTAAAAGTGAAAGGTGGGACGATGGTTGCGGTTGTTGGAAGTAGTGGGTCCGGGAAATCTACGTTAATATGGTTGACACAAAGGTTTTATGATCCGATTAAAGGTAAGGTTTTAATGGGAGGAATTGATCTAAGGGAGCTCGATTTAAAATGGCTGAGATCTCAAACAGCTTTAGTTGGTCAAGAACCTGCATTGTTTGCTGGTACGATTCAAGAAAACATTGGCTTCGGGAATCCTAAAGCTTCGTTTTCAGAGATTGAAGAAGCTGCTAAAGAAGCATACATTCATAGTTTCATATGTAGCCTTCCTGAAGGCTATGAAACTGAGGTATGTACTGCATCTTTTAATATATTCTTTTAGGAAAATGAGAAGCAAATTTTGTCCCTCATGCAAACACGTTCCGTGTTGTTTCCCTACGAGTTTGGTCCCTACTTTTAATGCTTCGGTATGTGGACGAGGGATCCCACCATCAAAAGGTTTGCATGAGAGACCAGATCCGTCATACACAAAGTAACACTGTAAACCATAGGGACCATTTATATAATCTACTCGAAAATAATATTTGACCCATTATTTCAGGTGGGTCAAAGTGGGGTTCAGTTATCAGGAGGTCAAAAACAAAGAATAGCAATAGCAAGAGCAATAGTGAAGAGATCAAAAGTATTGCTACTCGATGAAGCAAGCAGTGCACTGGATTTGGAATCAGAAAAGAACGTCCAAGAAGCGTTTAGGAAGATAACAAAACGTACCACCACCATTGTGGTAGCGCACCGTCTCTCGACCATTAGAGAAGCCAACGTAATAGCAGTGGTCCAAGATGGGAAGTTGACGGAATATGGAAGTCACGATAGGCTCATGACTTCCCATCATGATGGTATCTACGCTAGTCTTGTTCGTGCTGAAACAGAAGCAAATGCTTTTGCTTAAAATTCATTTTTTTTGAAATATATAAAATTCAAATTACCATAACCTAACTTTGATAATGTAATTTTGTTTCGAATTGGTTAAAAATCTGTTGGATGTTATATCAATGCCTTTTTGTAACATAAAGTTTGCTTAAAATAGCTGCGTTTTTTCAAATAATAGTTATAGTACTCGTACAAAGTTATAGAGTTACAGTATGATCGAAGGATTGAACGGATATCTTTTCAAATCCAGAAGAAACTATAGAAACATATGCAAACATTTGAGGAGCTCAAATCAACAATAATGGTCTTATTATAGTGACTTGTATCTCATGTCTTAAAAGTTTTACATTTACACGAGAAATGGATCAATATTTACTCATCCTTGTAAGGGGCGAAAACGATAGATGAATTATGTCCTCCGAAGCCAAAAGAGTTGGATAGTGCCACCTTTATATTCAACCGTTCTTTCTTTGCACCAACTAGCACGTTTTTATCCTAAATCAACAACAATTTTTAAAACAAATATTTAGAACATGCCAAAGTGGTGAGAAAACCGTTCAAATTACGTCTTAAAACACCATTTAAATGCTTTTAAAATAACTGGTTACGTACCACACCAACATCCGGATTTTCAAGATTGATGTTTGGATGGAGCCATCCTGTTTGTATAGCCTAAATAACGATATGTATTTAGTATTATATTTCTTAAAATATATTTAATTTATACATGCTGAATTTAAAATACTCCGTATTATTTACCTTAACTGTAGCAACTGCTTCAACAGCACCAGCAGCCCCTAGCAGGTGACCGATCATCGATTTTGTGGAGTTTATTTTCAACTACAAGATTTAACAAAACAACATATTATAACTCGTTCAACCAAAATTAAAAAATCATTCAAGTTAACAAACTTCACCTCGGGATTGTCCCCAAAACAACGAATTATAGCTTCATACTCATTTAAATCACCAGAAGGTGTAGATGTAGCATGGGCATTTATGTAATTTACATCTTCTCTAGCAACACCAGATTGAGCCAATGCCTTTTCTATGCACAGAGCGATTCCTGTCCCTGAATTCAGTTTGCAAGACAAGTAATCAATCGGCAAATTCCAAACAAAAAAGAAAATAAAAAGATAATTTTAAAAAAATGAGTAGAGGTACACGGAGTATAAACTTACCATCGGGATGAGGTTCAGTCATGTGGTATGCATCACAAGTGAAACTTCCGCCCAAAAATTCTGCATAAATCTTTGCACCTCTTGCCTACCAACCGGATTTTTTCATTTTAGTAATGAAATTTTTCATAAGTATATACCTTAGCATCAAGTTATCTACCTTAGCATGTTCTAACTCTTCTAGAAGGAGAACGCCAGCACCTTCTCCCATTACAAATCCATCACGATTCTGTTCAAACAAATGGTGTTACAACCACAACAAATAAAATCGAAACAAATTTTGTTCAAAAGAACCATACATATTGAAATCATACCACATCCCAAGGGCGTGATGCTTTTGTTGGATCACTGTTCCGTTCCGAAAGAGCATTGCAAGCAACAAATCCTCCAAGTCCTGCAATTTTACCGTCATTTTAGATTTTAATTCATAAACAAGATTTGATATTTGATACCTACAGTTATTTTTACCTATAGGAATGATGGCTGAATCCGAACCACCACTCAACATCATATCCTGCAAGTTTTCACCTATTTAGTTCAGACCAAGAATTCAGTGGTGGTTAATACGGAACCAGATATTAGGAAAACGATACTTACGGTTTCACCTCTGATTATATGATTAGCTGCATTTAGTATGCAAAAGTTGCTTGTAGCACAAGCTGTAGAAATCGAATAATTTGGCCCCATCCAACCCTAAATATCACCACAAAGCAAAGCAAATCAAATAAGTCGACAATTTCCAATCCTAATTTGAAATAGATTGGTTCATAATTACCAAATCCATTGCAAGAATTGCAGAACCCATATTAGTCGTTGAAAATGGTACACAAAAAGGATTCATCTTTTTGTACGAAACCCTCAATGCTTCAATTCCATCTTGAAATACTTTCATACCACCAAGCGCAGATCCGATTATGACACCACATTTTGCTATGTTTAACTCTTTCATCACATCTTCAGTAACACCACCGTCTTCCAACGCCTTTTTTCCAGCAGTTAGCAAGTAAAGCATAAACTTATCCACACGTTTCGAAAGTTTTGGCGCCACCCATCCATCAGTTGAAAATGACTTAATTTCTCCAGCGATTTTCTAAATAATAATACAAATTAAACCAATAAAGGCAACAATAACACTTGATTAATAATCAAACAACATAATTGAGAACTTTGCTATATATTACAGTGGGAAACTCGTTGCAGTCGAAAGACTCAATTTCGCTAATGCCACTAACTCCTTCAAGTAAATTCTCATAGAAAACATCAGTAACATGACCAACTGGCGATACCACACCCAGTCCAGTTACAACAACTCTTCGTTTCTTGGCGATCGGTTTCTTCTTAGTTGTTGGTTCTTTCGCAGGCTGCACAGCAATTGCCATAGTTTTTCCTAAAACAAATAACATCAAACAGTTGGTGGGCATATTAAAAATCTAAACTTTTTAACAACCCATTTCAGTAAAAACCTAAATTAAACCATTTACAAAATTACAGCCCTAAATCAGTAAAAAAAAAAACATAATTACCGATTTGGGTGCGTTTGGGAATTCGATTAATAGATTTATAATATTCCTCACATGGTTCCAATGACGTCATCAGGTTCAAAATACCCGACCCGTATAACGACGACATCAATCCACCGGTACCGGAAAAACTATTACATTCCGTCGCCGCTAACAACTTCCGTCTAGCAGACCGACTGAGTCTTTTTGACGAGGAAAACAACGCCGCTGTAGACGACGGTTTGGGACTGTGGTTGTCGCCGGAAACTGACATGCAAGCAGCCACTAACCATGTGCATAGTGGCGAACCAACGGCGACCATCGTAGAATCTGTAAATTCAAAACCCAACAAAAAAATATATAATTTTTATAAACATACAACTTTTTTATACAAAAAAATAAATTATATTTTTTATAAAAAATTAAAAAACATGAAATTAATTAGTTACAAAAAAAAAGTAGAAAAGTTGTACCAGAAATGAAATGACAGGGGGAAAAGAAAGGTCTAACTATGGAATTAAATATTGAACTACTTTTTTTTGTTTTTAATGAAATAATGTATTAAAATAAAATTATTAAAGAGAAAGACATAAATAAGATATGCTTGGTATCAAATAGTAATGCCCTCATATTTAGACTTTTGAATTATTACTTTTGTTTTTGGACTTATATATTAGTCGTAATCATCATTTCTCTATCGACATTATAAAATATATATATAATTTTTATCACGGATTGTTATCGAGTCGAATTGTTATGACATACCTGAAATGAAAATAGATAAGGGAATTCGGTCTTCTTGAAGGCTTCGGAGTCTTGTTTAATACTTTTGATATTGTTTAGTTTATAACCTTTGTAAAATTGTGTCCTTGATTAGCTTATCGTCTAACTTACTTTTTAATTATCAGCTTGTTAATCATGGCGAAAGCCAAGACTTCTTATTAAGAGTTCGTTATATATTATTACAACAACACATAACACATAGACTATTTTAGTGGTTGTTTATGATTTTATAGGTTGAAGTTGGATTTGAACTAATTAACGACTATATTATTAATAACTCGTCAAAATGCATATAATTGTTTGTAACTTTTGAAAACCATTTTAGATGTTTGTAACTATAAGTAAGTTCCAAGTTTATGGATAATTTACGTATCTTAGATAAAAAGGGAAAAAAAATAGTTGAAAAAAAACCACAAACTACCCTATATATGGTCGATAAGTTATTTTTGTTAGAACTATAAATTGATATGATCCTAAGACTAATTGTTTTTATCTTTAATATATAATAAAATGCATATAATTAATTGTAACTTTTGAAAACCACTTTAGATGTTTGTAACTATAAGTTCCAATTTTATGGATATTTACGTATCTTATATAAAAATGGGAAAAAATAGTTGAAAAAAACCACAAACTATCCTATATATGGTCGACAAGTTATTTTTGTTAGAACTATAGATTGATCGATCCTAAGACTAATTGTTTTTATTTTTAATATATAATAAAATAGGGGTCTTAATTTTTTACCGGGGTAATCATTCTCCTTTATCCAAAAAAAAATAGGGGTCTTAAATGTCATATGCCAAAATAAGTCCTTTAAATAAATTAATTTCTTTAATTTCAGCCGTTAGATCATATTGATGATGTTATCGAAAACTATTTTCATTTTACACCCTATTAAAAAAACCTAATTGCAATTTAGTTATCAAATATCTCAATTTGGAATATATGATTTACTTTATTGTTATTCTAAAATCTCCGAATACAATATATCAAAACATGTGTATAAACGTATATGTGTATATGTTATAACAACTATAAACAACATATAAATAAACGTAAAATTCTATATATGTTATTAAACATGTAACATTGTGTTCTCATAAAAATTTAAAATCTAAATAACATAAAATTTACGATTCAATTTTTATCTTTTTTCGCGCTATCACAAGACAATAATCTAGTTTGAATATATAACAGAACAGTTAACTACGACAACTTGGACATCAAATATTTTAAAATAAGTACACAATGGACTAGTTAAGTATCTTAAGCTTTAAAATAAAAATAACTAGACTACAAAGTACAGTATATGACATCATAATTTAAAGGACTATATTTTGTCCATACATGTCACACTTTTAATATTTTTCGTATTTTTTCTTTTTATCACTAAAGTATATTCTTTGATATCTTAAACACACGAAATATTTATTTAGCCGATCGGCAAAAGCTTATTCCCCATCTATATTTGTATGAGAGCTTTTGTATTGCTCACATAGAAATAATATTTCTTAACTAAGTTTTTAAGTCTAATAAGTGGAGATATGAAAATGTACAATTGGATAGGACCATCGTTTTTTTAGGGGCTCTAATTTTTAAATGTTTTGATATTATTGATTTATATATATATATATATATATATATATATATATATATATATATATATATATATATATATATATATATATATATATATATATATATATATATATATATATATATATATTGAGTATTTAATGGTGTATATATTACAAATTTTGAATTTTTCAAAAACTGTGTGTATACACGGATTAATATCACCGTATACATTTGTGTATGCATATGTATTCTGTGGTGAATATATGGTTAGAACGTATGTCACGAACTACTTCATACACCGATGATAAATGTATTCACTTTTGTATACATATGTATATATCTGTGAATATATAGTTCAAATATGTATATACCGATTCCCACAAAAAAAAAAAAATAAAAAAAAAAATCGTCATAGGTATATGAAGTGGGTGTTCATTGAAAAGAGAATTAAATGTTTGTTCTAATGGTGTAAAAATGAGTTCAAATATAAATCACTAAATATTTAACAACTATAGGAACAACTTTTTAGCCAATTATTCTAAACCCACTTTAAATTCACAATAAATTTTTAATTAATTTATCTAGAGTATAACAAGATTTTATGAAAGACTAATTACACCATTAAAACAAGCATTTAATTATCTTACCAACGAGCACCTACTTGATATACTTTTGACGATTGTTTTTTTTTTTTTGGTTTCAGTATACTTACAGGTGTATATACTAAATTTGCAAAAAACACATTTGAACCTTATATTCATAGATGAATACATATGTATACACAACTGAAAATACTTCTATTCACTGGTGTATTAACTAGTTCATGATCTACATTCTAACCATATATTCACCATTGAATACATATATATAGACAGGTGTATACGGTGGTATTCATTATTGTATATACGCATTCTGAAAAATTCAGAATATGTAGTATATTCACCACTGTATATAAAAAATAAAAAAGTCATCAAAATTAAAATTGTTTATATTTTTCCAAAAGAGAATTAAAAACTCGTTATAACGGTATGTTTTTTATTTCATAAAAGTTTATAATTTAAAAGATATTTAATTTTTAAAATGAAGTAGACTTTGTTAAATGATTGGTTATAAAGTTGTTCTTATGGTTCTTAAATATTTGAGTGGTTCATATTTGAAACCATCTTTCTATATATATATATATATATATATATATATATATATATATATATATATATATATATATATATATATATATATATATGAGGTTCTTATAAACAAATATTTAAAGTAAATTAAGTAAAAAAAATATGAAAAAATAATTAATAATATGTGTAATTTTGTATTATATTTATTTATTCAATTATAACAAACTTTAAAAAAGCAAGTTTTGATATGCATCAAAATATATGTCGTTTAGGGGCTGTGCATCAAATTCATTGTTTTTGTGCAGTAAATATTCAAATTTGATGCACAACGATAAAACTACCCATTTTTTGATGTACAACAAAACTTCGTTTTTTAAAGTTTGATATATGGTTAAAATGAACGATAATCCAAAAATATCTAACGTTATAAATTTTTTTTTATTTATTTTACCTTAAAGTTTGTTTTACAAGAACCAACCCCTCTCTCTCTCTCTCTATATATATATATATATATATATATTTCGTTAATTTCTTTTTGCTAATGACTATTTGAGCCGGTAAATGTCACAACAAGATTCGAATTTGGTAACTCCCACATTTGGTGTGAGTTTTATTCAATTTCAAATTGCAACTTTGACAACTCGTGGAGGACATATTCATATATATATATATATATATATATATATATATATATATATATATATATATATATATATATATATATATATTAAAAGGGCCTTAAAAATTATTTATCCTTAATTTTGTTTTGTAAATTTTATTAAAAATGTTTGTCCCAAACAAAACTAAAAGGACTTAATACTCATTTAAACCACTAAATGCGAAAAATTTCGTATAATATTTCGTGGACTTGAATATAAGGGTAACTTTTTTTTTTTTTTTTTTTGGCATGAGTTTGATTTTGTGTAAGATATTGTTTACGATATATGTGAAAATTTTCGTAATAATAATATAATTTCCCCCCTAATTCTTTCCGTGTATAAAGAGCTTTGTTTTTACTATCGTATAAAGCCATCAAATTTCATTTGCCGACCTTGAGTCTAATAATAAATAACTACTTTTGTTAGATGTATTTTATAGTCATTTCGGCCGCTTTCATCCTTTTGTCTAAGCCTTCGACAATTACCAACACTCTAACTCGTACAACATAATTGGTCTAACTATCGATCCTATAAAAACTTTCTTGTCATTTTTAGAGAAACATTTTGGAACCAAAATACCTCAATTTTCTAAACAAAAATGACCGTTACATCTTGGAAGCTAAAACCCTAATTAAAACCCGATTCAAAAATACTCAAATCGAAAAATCATCCCAAATATAAGAATATTCAAATCAAAACCAATAACTATTGATTCAATACAAACTTCAGAAATCATACAATGAGTGAACAAATTTACATCGAATATATTATTGATTCAGAACCAGAAACCTGCATTTCTGATGATTCACAAGATGACCCAACTTTTGATATTATACAAGAGACTCAATCCAAGTTTTCTAATCTCTCCATTAACAAGAAATCCAAATCTCGGTGATTCTTCGACTCCCTTTTTCGCTTACTTTCTTACTTTTCATTGACTTCTAAAATTTGCTGATTCGAAATTTTGTATTTTTTTTTAATTTCTAGTATTCCGGTGGAAGCGGATGATGATGATGATGACGCCGATGCTATAGAGGTTGCTGAACCTGTGCTTAATGCGAATGATGAGAAAAGTATTGAAATTGTTCAAAAGATCATTGAAGGTGAGTTTCGATTCTTAAACTATACATAAACATAACGTGTTTGATGAAATGTCTTTTGTCGAATTAACTGTTTTATGTGTAGTTGGTATGCTGGAGAAACTGAAAGTGGATCAATGTAAGCTGTATTTAAGAAAACACGGGCTGAGGTTAACGGGGAAGAAAGATATACTCATTCATCGCATTAAGGAGCACACTAGGTATACTTTTTTTTATCTTTTTTAATAAAAGCGGTTGTTTTTTTACCTTTGATTAATTAGTGATTCTGCTTTGTCCCAGTATTTTGAAAGGCGAAGGAGAACATAAATATCCTCCTTCGAGTTTTGTTATGAATTGTAAAGGTAATAACCTTTTTTGCTTTATATTAGCAACCGTTTTCTGATACCATTCATTTCGTATCTTGTTTATTTTACTAACGAGTAGCTTGACTATTGCAGGGGATGCATGTACGGGAGATGTTGTTATGTTTGAACAGAACATTTATGAAATGTAAGCTTTCATTCATTCATATACCGTTAAACCTTTTCTGCCTGCTAAAAGATCGAAAAAAATTATTTCCTTTAGGTTTAACATTGCATCAAGGAGTGGTGGTGGTCCTCCTTGTGGCAAGAGAATTGTAGCTGGTAGAATTGTTAAAGAAAGTTACGGTGCTGCTAAGCAACAACATACATTTACGGTGAGCTACATTTCCGTTAAGTTTATACTTTTCTCAACCTCTTAATATTTTTTAAACTCTAAATTTTACTTTTTTAATTGTTAGATTGAGGTGTTATGGAGTAAAGGGGAGAAACCACTCCCTCCCCTTCATCCTTTACTCATTAAAGGCAGAAACCTTTATAGGTTAAAAACAATGAGACAGGTCCGTAAGTTGTTATTTCATATTACATTTTTAAAAATTTTATGCCATTTGTGGCGGCTAAATGTTATTATTAATATCAGAGATGGGAAGATGAAAGCAAAAGACAGAAAATTTTATCTGAAAAACATGATAGAGGTAATGCTGCACGAAATAATAGGGAAGTACGTCTTCATGAAAAGGAAATGAGAAAGGCGCTCAGAGAAAACAGGTACACCCAGCGTATGGTTGTTTATAAAGAGTACGTTTGATTTTTGGCAGTTCAAAAAATCGTAACAAATCTGATTGTTCATCTCAGGGCCTCAAAAGGGAACATTAAGAATGAAACGCAAGAAAAGAAAATAAGCACATCCTCAGTCCATCTTGTGATTAATTCAAGGAACCCTGAGAAAATGCCTGCTAACCCCCGCCCATTGGTGAGGGTGATTAATAATCATCATGGAGTTTCGTATAAAGAAAATATCAGCCCTGGTATTATAAAGGGTCCAGTAGATGGTTCTTCAAGAATGTTTGAAAGGCGTGAATATGAGCGAAGAGAAAATATGCATCATCCTCAGAATCAACCGCAAAACTATGGTTTTCGACAAGGTAACAACAATGGTCATTTACCAAGGGGAAGATATGAAGGACAGAGGCCGCAGCTGTGTAGGTACTATGCACAAGGAAGGTGTCACTATGGAACGAACTGCAAATATTTGCACTGATTGTTTTGGAGCTATCAATTTTTTTCTTATTTTGTTATGGAGATTTTAATCTACGATGCTGTTTTAGCATGAACGATAGAAATCTATTACACCTTGTGAAATTACAGCTTTTTGCTTAACCTTTTTTTACTTTTGATTTTGCCCTTTATATTTTTAAATTTCCAGATTTTATATATGATCTTGAGCAAGTGTTACTAGAGTTATAGTGTTTTTCTTTGGAGCATTTATTCATTGTAAATGTTGGAAATCGGCTTGGTGTTCGATGATCTACATATGATTTATATATAGATAACAATGATGAACTTTGAGAGCAAGTTGCAGTGGAGACTCACAGACCATGTGCTTCGTAGGCCAAAATTTTCACAACGTTTACCATTAAAGTCCGTATTAATCCAAAAAGCCATAAGACCTCATATTCGTATTACATAGTCACCTCTCGCCCTGATAATAAGCCTATTGATAGAAAAGAAAAAGAAAACATTTTACCCCACCTAAATTAATGAGCAACAAATTCATTCTCGGGGTTTATATCGACCATATTTTACGCACAAACTAAATTCCCTTTTCATTTTGGGTTTAACTTTTTTATAATACAAGTAAATTTCATTTAGATAACAAATGCTACCTTACCCTAAAACGTTTCAATATTACAAAATTTGCAAACTCTGATAGTCGGCCATGAAATATTACAGGTAAAACGTAAGAATACATATAAATCCAGGCAGCTTATTCCTCACTAAGCTCCATATTCGCTATAGAGTATTCCCTCTCAAAGACCAAAAACTCCTGGAAGAATAAAAAAAAAAACACAAGTCAAGACAACATATATCATGCAGCGTGTGTACATTACACGCCTAAGATAGAAAATTACCTGCAATTGGTTCTGACTAAACAAGTGAAGGAACCCAGTTTCAGATCCCGCAACTAATTCAATCAACTCATCATGCCTTTCATGTGGACTACCAGACTCCATAACAGAAACAGAAACCTACAATTTCAAAAGTAAAAACACATATATATATATATTGGCAAATTTTATAACACATGAAGCGATATGAATTAAAATCATGACAGAAAGGTGTTACCTGCATGCATCGAAGAATAAGTTCTGGAATGCAACACCTTCTACATAAACCCTGTGGGATATACGTTGCTGGGTTTCCCAAAGAACCGTCACTTCCGCAATACCAAGCATCTAATTTCAAGATTTCCATTGTTACACCAGCTTGAAATCGCGCCAGCTCACCTGCAACACAAAACTTGCCATCATTGCTGAACAAACATCAACTGTTTGCAATTAATGATTTACCTTTAATACCAGCTGCAATAACTGCAGCAAGAACACCACCGTCAGCAAGTTTATCTGGGCCAAATCCATCATTCTCTGCAGCCAAGCACCGAAGTGCTACCTCAACGGAGCAACTGTCCTTAGCAGATATAGATACACTGACCTGAATATGAAATAAGGACACATAAAACTTATGTCAGTAATACATTATCCACCCTTCGTATTAAAACTAGATGAAAAAAACATACCTGCAACTGACGATCATTCACAACTTCATCGCTTACTGAAGAGTAAAGAGCACTTGTCAAAGCTGTGCACAAAGTGGCATCCGGAAGCATGCATTCACCAGAAGGTAAACAAAGCATTGCAGTGGCGTGCAACTCAAGACTCATAGGGTCCACTAACTCATATATTTGATCCTCAGTAGGGACCAACCATGGCTTTTCTTCTCCTACAATTTTTTTTAGCAATTACTCAACTGTCAAAACCTAAAAATAAATAAACGTTACTTCCATCTGGGGAATGAACTCACTCAGTAACAATGCCATTGATGATGATAATGTTTCCATAGCTACCGAATATGCTCTTTGTTTTTCCTCGATTGAAATGTCGATTCCAGCATTATCCAACTCTATTTGTAGCCAGTTACGGTAAGTTGCATCGCAAGAGTAGTACTCATTCTAGTGAACATACATTACGAGTCCAGCGATTAATCACTATTTAGTAAACTTAAAAGCACAAGATGGTACACAGGTCTAGATTCTAGAAGCATACCCAATCTTCAAACTCTTTCAAACTATCAGAAATATTACGGTCTTCTGTGGATAACAGATTTTCCGACAAATGTTTTAAAGGCTCAGCAAGTAAACTAAGTAAGGTATGAGCCCCAACTGGCATCGCTGGAACTCTCCACATAGATATTAGAGCAAACTCCCTGAACAATACATTGCTGAAACAAGACAATAGTGGCAAAAAGAAACCCTATTATAACTTACATTCCAAAAACTTTATTCTGTGAGATAATAAGACGACAGCAAAGAATCTACCTGTGCATTAATGCTTGGATAAGAAGTTTCATGCCAACTCTTATAGAATCATTAATGGTGGAAGGAGGTGTAAAGCAAAGCCACTGAATGACGGTAGCTTTTTGAAGACTCTGCAACCGGCATTGTTCTGCCACATCAGATGATTCATCATATTTACCAAGTTTCAGTTCTCGTGATCTTGACAAAACTCTGTGGAAGCAAACAAAAGATGAGACCAGTAATAGAATGAAGCCATAAATCTTTGAAAATGATTAAAAACCTTTCAATAATTTCTTCAAAGCTCCCTTTCTCCAAACTGCCATTTAGATCAACTCCACGAGAAAATGGCAGGTACTCTATAGCAGAGCGAAATATTTTAAATTTGACATGAACACTGCCAAATAAAAGCATTAAATGACAGCATTAAAAGTTGTATCAGTGGAATATTGAGCAAACAAATATTCGTATGATTTCACAAATAACCAGATAATGTATGACAAGTATATTGTTGAATAGTTGAATACATATAAACTCAATGTACACTCCTTTGTCTGTCAAAGCTATTAATTTCGATTACCAATTTACAAGATCTACTTGGAATGTTTCTGTTTATATAACTAGAAAACCAACGATAATCTCCCAATCCCAAACTCGTAGTTTTACGAGTGTCTTCTTCTAATACTTAAATACCTAAACTTCCATAAGCAAAAATAAAAATACTTGTGGACCAAAATCAGTATCTTGCAAGCTAAGCTAATGGGAAAATATGTATATTTGCAAATGGTAGACAAAACTGGTAAGAACTAATTCACATCACAAGACCCAAAAAATTAAGCTGAAAATCACGAAATCAAAACAGAGTATTAATTCCCAACAGATTTACCTGCTATTCAGCCGTAACTCCATCATATGTACAAACAAATCAATGCAGCGGTGGTGTGCAAGCTGAGATGCATAGATTCCAACCAACTCCTCGTGTTGTTTTGAGAAAAGAAACATCGCATACCTGCCAATGCCTGTCCCAGTCAGATATTTGCACAAACTATAAGAATGAATGAATACCATTTTGGACTTTCAGATTTATAAATGAGGATATTGTTTCAAAATTAGGACAAAACAGAGACAAAAGTTTGCCACTCAACCAAATAGCTAAATTCAAGTATTGAAGCATTTAATTACATTAAGATACATAAATCAAATATGTATCGTCCTCCTTAAAAGCATCTGTCAAATGAGACAAAAATTCTCACATGTGAAGAATGAGATCACCAAGTGTCATTATCTTCTCCTTAAAAGCATCCTTCAGTTCAGCATGTAGGTGACGAAGAACGAGAACTAAATGTGCCCCAAACCGGATCATCTGAGGATCACCATGAGGCCTGATAAAAACAATTTCCAGAATAAGACATGTAAAACTGCCAATTCTTACACCTGCTTTTATGATTCTATAAAAAGCCAACAGGAGTTACAAAAATCAAACTCAAATATGTATAAGCCGTCTGAGTTCCTTGCAGTTATTTTATATAGTTGAAAAATCACTATCTAGGGTTCAAAGAAAGGTTTTGATAGAGATACCCGTTTATTTCATGCTACATCAACTTTATATAGTAATAAAAAGCTATTTTATATAGTGGAAAAATGCTCGCTTATTCTCTTGATAGTAGCCTAGAATTCAGGTATAATACGGGATCCGCGTCCCGACACATTATTCTAAAGAGAGCAAGCGACTACTAAAATTACCTGAAGATATCTTCATCACCTCCGGAAGGGGATATCCATGACCATATAAGGTCAAGTAGACGAGGGATATCACCCATCATCAGACTCATCTGCTCAGAAGTTTTAAATCCACACGTTATTTTATGAATGGAAGAGCAGTGACAAAGAAAAGAGATAACAAAAAGATTTGCTGTTATTCCTAATAAAATAAGAAAAAAGTAATAGCGAGGGGGGGAAATATCTAACCTCAATCTGACGGTGCTGCTCCTTGCATCCCCTACTTACAGCTTCATGTACAGACTCACTAAATCATCATGGAAAAATAATGTAACTAGTGGGAAAAAAAGCTATTACAGTAATTAATATGAAAAACTAACATCAAGTATTAAAATGAAAGCCCAGATATCTACCTTGAATGAAGCTTTTGAAGAAGGGCAGAAAGGTCATGTGGTTGTTGCTTTAAGACTTGAAGTGGCCAATTTTCAGCCCTAAGAAATGATTGGGAATTGTGATCCCCTTGTGCAGGGCTTCTTTCAGTTGCTGCCTGATCAATTTCACCAGCTAACTCCACATCAACTTGAACATCAAGCCAAGACTTGGTCAAAGCCCAGCAAGCGGACTGCAGTTATCAGGTTCTGATTGTTATTAATAGCTTCAAATACTTAAGCAAATGGTGAAAAAGTCGGCAAACATTGTCAAAAACTATATACCTCCCAGTCGATACAGATGGGTAGTATGCGCTTCACATTACTGCAATTGGCTGCATATATTGCTGCTTCGAATTTCCCACTCTCTTGCTCTGCAATTTTCTAAAAAATAAGAAGAAACGTCAGAGATCTAGAGCAGTTATTGAGTTTTTGGGTAATAAATAAGTAATTAGGTAAACTCTCTTCTTCTACCTACCTCTGATGCACAATAGGAAGCCCATTTCCAGAGGCGTCGTTGATTATTTCTACCACTTTCCAGTTCCATGGCTTGCAAAGATCTGTTCTTCCCATTTCTTATGAGAGCTTCGATGGAAGGAGTATGATCCAAACCTCCAAAAGGACGCAAGGTTGCAGCCCTCCATGACTGTCAACACGATGGTGTAACTATCAAAAGAGACATAAAATAATCAACTACAAATATAAACTGAGATACATACCTGTCCTGCAGCCCGACAAAGATTGCATGCCTCTTCCAATCTTCCAGCCCTTAATAGGATCCATACATCTTCCAAAAGTGATTCATCTTGTTTCTGTTTAAATATAAAGGAAAATTTGATACAATTCACAAATAATATATAAATCTACAGCCTTAATACATTTCTTGTTAAAAGAGATATTTGTTCTCTTAAAGCTCCATACTTTGTCATCAGAAAGTGGTTGAGCATGTTCACGCGTTGGAGCATCGAAATCCAGGTGTTGTACTATCTTCTCATTTGTCGAGCCTTTCTTTAAAAACCGTTGGGTATGATTCCAAACTCCAGAGGTAGGAAGATGAGTGCCAACGTGAGAGCCTCGTACCTGTAAAAGTAAGGAAGCAAAAGATATAAAAACTATATACTTTAGTACAAATTGTCTCAAGTAACTTTGGACATTAAGAAGTAAAGGGTGATCCATGCCGTCGAAAAAATTTAACTTTAATTTAGAGCAGATTACGAAAGAAAATACAAGCTTGTCACCTTATTTTCCGAATCAAGGGCCTTAGAGGCCAATCCTTCAAGCCACTGGACAAGTCTAAGGCATAACTGGGCATTATGATCTTCCGCAACAAATTGGCAAGCTTCCAAATGTGAAGTTGTTGGCAACTAAAGTAAAGAGAATAAAACATGAGTTTCAAGAGAAAATCAATAACTATAACAATTCTTGACATTAATAAAAATAAGTAGACAAATGAATAAATATAAAGCTTCATACCATGATTAAATCTTCCGGAATCTCTTCATTCTCTGAAGAATATTGAAACAGAAAAGAAAAGAAACAAACTGATTAGAGGTCTTAGACACCAAAAAAGGATAATAAAGATATATAGTAAACTGATATTGCATAATCAGCATAAAAATAGGAGATTAGCATGTAGTTTAAGCATAGGAGTTAGAAGATTGATTTTCTAAAAAATGATAAACGGAGCTAAGCAGTCAAGTGATCGTACAGAGCTTAACCGCAGAGCAGAAAAAATGAAATTATTTTAAGATTATGAATCATGAGATAAAGGTTATAAATCATACCTTTCCCATATAAATACCACAAAAGAGACCAAGAAGCAGCCTCATCAAGTAACATCTTAGCCTTTTGCCTCATAAGTTTGTCCTCGACAATTCTGTGTCTCTCACTACAGCTGTTACTGTAGCAGGCAAGAACATTACATAAACACTATGCACGCTAAACAATTTTTACTTAAATTAGCAAGCAATAAACAGTATATAATCAACGTCATATTGTTCATCTTGATTTTAGGCAACTATTTCTTCCTATTTTCTCATCCTATAAGATTGGGATGTTTTAATAGAATACATTTAAATTTGAGCGTTCTCATTGCAAATGTGTCATATGTTTCAAATCCAGCAACAGATAATGGACACTTGTATGCAATGGAGGGAGTGACTGTTTAATGACATACATTTAAAGTCAATCATTCTCATAAAAAAAGGTGTCATGTTTCAAATCCAGAAAATAATGAACACCTGTATAATATGGAGGGAATGACTAACATTTGGTTTCTTTAGGGAAAGTAACGCAAAATATGGGAATTCAAAAACAAACTATTTAGAGGTATGGCACGTACTTAATTGACTCTGAAACATTCCGGCAAGCTCCTTCAAGTCTTAACATCAAATCAGGTATAGGCATCAATCCTACAAACAAAGCATACATTATCGTTATGCCTACACAATTAAACAATGTGATGAAAACAAGTGAAAAATTACACAAGCACCTTGAAGAGCAGAATCAAAAAGAGAAGCAAATAAATTAAACGTAGCATCTCCACTATCCAATAAAACATCTTCCTCATGCTTAAAAACTTTTAACGAATGCGGTCTCGATCCACCAACCGAATCATTTCCATGACTATCAACAGAAGGTGATCTCTTTTTAACAGAAGACTGACCTCTACCAATAGTTCCTTCGGATTGATCACCGTCATAATTATAAACCTCTTTCTTAATATTTTCAAAATATAAACCAGCATTACTGAAATTCTCCTGGTGCGGTGAAGGCGAAAGCCTCTTCCTAAACATACATAATAATTATATTAACTATTATCAGTTAATTAGTGACATATACAAACAGTAACTGTAAAAAATGATAAAATTACTGAATTGGGGAAAAGTTGTGGTTTGGTACCCGTAACGGCGGTAACGCTGTCTGTCAGATAAATCGTGAGGGTCGAGGTAGCTTGGAGAAGTATCCATGTCGATGTCCATTGTCGCCGGTGTATATTTTCCGGTCCGGCGAAGTTAGGGTTTTGATTGATTAGTGTTGGAGCTTTAAACCCTAGAAATACTGAATTTGTATTTGTTGAGTATAAAATTAAAATCAAAGGAAATGAAAGTAATGTAAAGTAAAAGGAAAGTAAAATTAAGCCAAATATGGTCAGATTGTTTTATTGAATAAAATGTATAAATTTTAACTCCTAATCCTTTCATTTACTTTGTTTTCCTTCTTTAAAAAACTTGAGAACACAACAATTTATTTATTTCCTTTCCTTTATATTCCTTTACCCTCAAAATAAAACTTGATACACGGAAGTGGTTTTAGGTAATAGTCCCTAAACTGCTACTCATATACTCTAAAACAGTCCCTTAAGTAGAATTCAATCAAGTGACAAATAATTTTAAACTAGAAGTGAACCCGTGTTACGTGACGGTGTTGAATATAGCTAAGACGTTATGATTAAAAACGATGAAATTTATTTTGTAATTTCCTTTACAAATTTAAATATGTTTTAGATTTATTATTACTACTTTTTCATTCTAAGTATATCAATAAAATTTTCATTCATATATTTATTTATATTATTTCAATATCCTACATACTAATTTAAGTATTTATACTTCTACTAAATTTATTTTTATAAATAATTGTTTCAAATGTCTTAAATATAAATATAAATATATCTAATTAAATAACCTTAAATAATTTATGATGTGATTTGAAAATGATTTTAATCAAACATTCAATTATACTTTAATATTTTATTTAGTTTTTTATATATTAAAAATTTCTAAAATATGTATTTAAGAAAATTGATCAATGATTTAGATTGATTCATTGTAATCAATGTTTAAGATATAATCTACTTAATTTTTTTTCTTAAAATCAAAAAAGATAATATGTATTATATAGTGTATAGACGAGACTCAAATTTGATTTTTATTAACTTCGACTCTTTTTAAATTCGTATTTAATGATATAATGTACGATAATATTGTTTATGAAGATATTTTATCTTTTTTGTTCTTAGCTAGTCACAATCTAATAAAAGTATTAATATAAACAAATTGTAGTAATACTAATACACATACAACTCGACAACCTCATATATTTCAAAAAAATATTGATAACTGACACCGTTAACTAATCCGTAAACTCGTATACATGTGCCCCTTAAGATAATATGTAAAATGAAGAAGGTAGTAAAAGGAAAATAAAGGGGAAGAACATTGCGGATGGGATAACAGAAATATTTTAGATTTCCCAGATCACTCACTTAATCAACAATGGTGGTCGTCGCCGGTTCTCTCCTTTCCCGGCCATTTTCCTCGCCACGCTCTCCGGTAACCATCTCCGGTCAGTAATCTTTCACAACTTTTTATTTATCTGCTTAATTGTTCCTACTAATTTTAAATATACTGCTACCAACAGTGAAATGCCCCGATAATTGCACTAAAACATACAAAACTCGTGGAGCTTTACTAGGCAATAATGCTATGTATAAGAAGAAGCTAGATAATTGTGAGCAGTCGAAAACGTCGGAAATTGGTCACTCCTTCACTTTGCATCAGGTATGATGGTGAGTCAGTCTCAGACCGTTTAAATTCCTGTTGGAAATTTTGTCATCGTTTAATGATTTCATGATATTTATGTTTGTTATTCGGCAGAAAATGGGGATTGTAGGATCCTCACCGTCCGGAGCAATTATTGCTAATGCGTTTTTATTAGCTACACCGTTAGAAGCCCTAGCGGAAACCTGTGAGGCGCAACAGTCTATCTTTAATATGAACATGCCCTTGTTGCTATTTGTTGCCATCGTTGGAGCTACAGTTGGAGGTAAGATTCACTATTTACTCAAACATTATATCCTATGTTTAGTTGAACGCTTTAATTTGATTACAAATAACTCAAACATAATTAGTAAACTACAGAAGATAGAATTTCATTTATCATAGGGTCAAACTGTCCTACTGTGGTCCGTAGTCATAGAGTTGGCATACGTTATTTGGAAATGAGTAAATGCGGTGTTTTTTTTATTGATAAACGGGTCAAACAAGGTGGACATAAAAGAAAACCTCTAAACAAGAAACATAAATAGTTGAAAGGGTCAAAACTAGCATGTGTTCAGATTTTTATAATGCCCTAAATTGTTTTATTTAAAATAAGTTATTATTTTGAAATAAACAACATAACACGGGGTCATTACACACATTTATAATAAGGGTCCAACTACAAGTGGCAGTTTCAACCCGTTTACTTGAAAATGGATTAATTTGGGTTAATTTAAACTTCAACGGGGTAAATGAGTTTTATTAATAAACCTGGCTAAAAATGGAGTGAGTCGAGCAGGTTGAAAATCACTCAAGGTGTTATTTGAATGTTTGCAACATTCTAAATTAGTGTATTCATTATTTTCCGTTAAATTTGACATATGCAGGACTGGTTGCTCGACAAAGAAAAGCAGAACTGCAACGTCTAAACGAACAGCTTCGCCAGATCAATGCAGCACTAAAAAGGCAAGCAAAAATAGAATCATATGCACCCGCTTTAAGTTACGCTCCAGCTGCTGCTAGAATTCCAGAAAACGAAGTAATCGTTGATCCAAGAAAACAAGAGTTAATATCCCATCTCAAAAACGGCAAAACATTCCTCAGAAATCAAAATCCAGAAAAGGCATTTTTCGAATTCAAGACTGCCCTCGAGCTTGCTCAGACCATTAAAGATCCCATTGAGGAAAAGAAAGCTGCAAGAGGATTAGGTTCACCTTTATTTCTTTTATTTGCTTTATTTTCCGTTTATGGTGCATACTTTTAGGCATTGAAAATGATTGAGAGAGCTAAAACGAACCCAATGCTGGACCTAAAAAGGAGATTGAGATAAATGGCAAAATCAATAGTAAATGTGAAGTAAGAGAAAATGCATATCATGGGTCCAAGGTTCGATTCCCACCGGCGTCACTCATGTTGAGGACATTTACCGGCTTAAAATATGTCCTTACCCCCAAAAAAGTCCATTTTCAGCTTGATTTTTTGTCATATTTAACTATTTATCATTAATCAGTAAATTTTTAACAAACTGTCATATGATCTCTATTTCACATCATTCAGGAGCGTCATTACAGCGGCAGGGAAAGCACCGAGAAGCTATTAAATACCATGAACTGGTTCTATCAATTTCAGAAAGAGAAAGAGAGGATTCTGGAAACACAGAAGCATTCGGTGCAATAGCTGATTGTTACACCGAGCTTGGTGATCTGGAACGAGCAGCTTCTTTCTATGACCAATACATTGCTAGATTACAAGCAGACTAATTAATCGGTTTCTTCACTACATCAGGAACATAAGTTTTGTATCAGAGGAATGTAATGGTTTGTTGTTTTGTTTCACCGTCTTGATTTCTTGTAAACAACTTTCTTGAAATCTGTGTTTGTTGTATAATTTTGAGACCTATATATCGATCTTCACGGCTAGTATCTACACATCCTTTCATTGTTCAGTACTATTTTCTATATTATATCTTTTATGTAATAAATAGTTATAGATACATGTATTTAGCACACTCGCACTTACTTAGAGCCCACCCAAGCATAGGGTAATGACCGGCTTGAAGGACGGCCATGGCACCCCCATGACTAGACAGTCGGCGCCATAGCCCGCGTGAGGGGTGGTTAAAAGCTATCAGAAAATGGAATTATACCTTTTCTTTTTTTTACTTTATCGAATGATAACATAAGTTTAATTATTTACCAACAGTAATAAATAATTAACATAACCATAAAAGTAATTAATCAAAAGTACGAAGCTAATGAAAAAAAATCAAAACTCATCATCCATTAGAAACTAATATTTTGAATTTACATCAAAGTCCTCCAATAAATGGTTATTCTAGCCGGTTTACATATTAAGATCAAAACTATGCTCGTTCCCGGAAGACGAAGGTCCCGGTGACATATTCATGTTAATATCCATGTTGTGTGCTTGATAAGGTGCTCTTACAATCGCCCTTTCTTTTCGTTTAGCTAAAAACTTGTTTAGCGACGCTCTTCTCGCAATTGGCAAATCCGAGTCTTTCATTTCTATCTTCGAAGTTGAAGCCACTTCTACAACTGGTTTCTCAATTTTGCCACTTGCCTCAGTCATCATAGACTTGGCTCTATCTTCGGGTACATCATCTAATACAACTACTTTTCCATCGTAGAAAATAGTCATTTGTGCGGTTTTAGGTTTACTAGAAGTCGCTTTGTTTGAAGAATCTTCTGGTTCTTCTTCATCTAAGATAATATATTGTGGAAGAAATCTCACTCGTTTCTCCCCTTTGTTCCCTTTCGATACCTTATTATATTCCACGTTATTTAACAAGTTATAAGTCATAGCTTCCGTCGGAGCTGTAGTTGGAGGTTGAACTTGAACTTGAACTTGAACTGGAGTTGTAGTTGGAGCTGGAGCTGGAACTGAAGCTAGAGTTGGATTTATCATATCTGATATACCTATATGGAATTAAATTATCATATTAGACTTCTTTAACTTCGTAGAGCTAAAAATATCAATCGGATTAGAAAAGAAAAGAAAAAAAAGTTAAATAAACACGAACCGTTAGGATCAAAATTGGCAAAGTTAAGATCGCGTAAATTGCCGTTTTCTTTAAGAAACAAACTCAACCGGTTACACGTTTGCACGAACTTGGACTTCTCGACCGGGGCCTTACCTTTTCGAGTGTCGGAAAGGTAACGATTAGGCGTCGACATGAGTAAGGCCAGGCCAATTGGCGTGTGGTGTATAATAAGTGATGAAAAATGTGAGGGGTGAAAGAAACAGATGGTTTGAATTTATATTCATTTTCTATTGCAAGTGCATTGGGCACAACTGTCATGGTAGGGACCACCATACTTTTTGTAATTCGCACATGTTAATTGTTTTGCGTAGAAAATTCTGTCTTCGATTAGACTCTGTGTCCGATTAGGGGCCCGCACAACTAAGGACCTTTTGTTTCAACTTCATTTTAATATATTTTATATAGGGGTGGCAAAACAGACGGGTCGGGTCGGGTTGATGAATAGGTCAAAATGGGTTCGGGTCTAATGGGTCATGGGTCAAATGGGTCATTTTAAGTATTTGGGTCAAATGGGTCATGGGTCAAACGGGTTGTATAGGGTCGGGTCGGGTCAATCCGAAAATATTTGACTATTTTACTTTTATTTTTCTCGTAAAACAGTTTTAAAATTTCAAGTTTTTATTAAAATCTAAATATAAATTTAAAAACCTAAGGCTAATCACCTAAACTAATTATAAAACAAATTTTATTATTTAATATTTTATAAAGATTATATGAGAAAAAAAGAAAAAAGAGAATAATTCCTACCCCACATATATCCTTACTTTTGTCAAGTACAGGAACTTATCAAATCTCTCTCCCTTACACAGCCAAATCCCTTTTTGATTTTTTATTTTAGTCCCATAAGATAAGTAATTTTTGATGATAATAAAAAGCAATTAATTTCGTATCTTGTGTGGTGTTTGCGTCGCTTTGATGGTGGTGACGGAGTCGGAAGAGGTAGCTCCGGCGACTTTTGTTGTGGCGTCGGTAGCGGCAGACAGATGTGGTGGTCCGTTGACTGCAATCGTCACCGGTAAGCATGATTTGGTTTAAAAAACCACTTCACAGATGCATGCCATTCAACCCTTTCTTTGACCCGTTTGACCCGCCCTTGATTTTGAAGAAAATATTCAGTGACCCGTTTGACCCGTTTGTTACTTCAGAGGCTATTCAAATCAACCCAAATTGAAAAAAAATTCACCTAAACTGACCCTTTATTTATAATCTGGGTCATGTTTGACAGTCTTAATTTTATACAAGATGTACAATTAGTGGCTGTTTGCAATCATAATAAACTCGGATTACGGATTTGGATCACGGACTCGGTTCGTGGTCAGCATGTTTGATAAGTTTATGAAAAACTCGGACCACGGACCGAGTCCGTGATTTTACCTCGAACTCGGTCCTCTTAGAAAAATCGTAAACTGAGAACGAGGCAAAATCACGGATCCGTGATCTGAGCTTTTTATAAACTTATCAAACGTGCAGACCACGGACCGAGTCCATAGTCCGAATCTGTTGATACTAACCATTTACCATTGTAAGGATTGTCTTTAAAAATTATTAAACACTTTATATTTTTGTATATTATCAAAATAAACCCTTTGTATATTCACGATGATCTCTACATTAATGATAATATAAGTAAATTATGTATTTTTGAAAGAGGGTTAATTGTTTGGAAATGAATCGAACTTTACACGAAAAACTATTGTATGCATCCAAATTTAAAATGCTCTAACGTATGTATCAAACTCGTGTAAAACGCTATTGTATGAATATTTTTACTTGTAACTTGTTATTTGCTGACGTGGAACCAGTTTTTACATAGATGGAATTTAAATAAAAAAAATTCATTAAAAACAAAATACCACATATAATTTCTATCTATTACTATCCTTTTTAAACTCAAAATTACATCAGCACCATTTTTGATACGTCGAGGACCACCGAAGCAGCGAACAACATTGTTGACCACCACCATCATCGACAACCAATGTTTGACCACCACCATGACGCCTTCCTTCTACCACCGGTCCACTACCATGGCTTCACTTGGTGCATCAATTTATAAAGTACGAAATACACAGATCTGGTCTATATGAATCCGGATCTGAAATCGTATATGTATGTATCAGTCTTCTTCTCCATCAACGACTCATAGTGTTTAAAACGGTATTTAGGTCTTCGATTTTCGTGTTTAAATATCTAGGCTTGGAATCGTATATTTTTGGTTTTATGTGGACTCATATTTTCATTCAAATCGAATTGTTTTTAAGATGTTTGATTTTGTAGAACTCTTGGTTGTAGATTGTGATGAGTGTTGGTTTGTAGATGATGGCAGAGATTCATCATCATGAATTCAATAAATATAATAAATAAAAAAGAAAGGCAAATATGTTTTAAATCATTAATTAATTAATTTAATGTGACATGGCAACCAGGTGGTTAAATTTGTATTTGTGGCAGATGACGTGTTTTTAAATGTTACAAAATTTTTATCAAAATTACTTAATTTACCGGTTACCTGAACAAAAGGTAAACGAGTATACACAATAGCTTTTTATAAAAGTTCGATAAATACATTAGAGCATTTGAAATTTGGATGTATACAATAGTTTTTCGTGTAAAGTTCGGTGTATTTTAAAACAATTAACCCTTTGAAAGACCACCATTAGGATGGTCAATATCAGATCTTAATCTTCATTTTTCTAAATACAATAATATGTCACCCATTGAGATGCCAATGGTCCACCGCTACATAGACGGGTTCTTCTAAAATATGTTAAAAACAAGTGAAGAAAAAATCAATTTATAAGGGATCCTTATATTACATTAATAACGATTAATATGTATCCCATACCCATAATAGAAAAACTCAATCGAGTTATAAGAGTTTTGATAACACATTGTTTATAGTTATGGTTAAGAGTTTAATGTAAGCCAATGGGGGTTTTACTCCATTGATAAGAGGTTGTCCTCTTCAACGAGAGGTCTCAGACTCTCGGGTTTGAGTCTCTTTGAGAGTTTCATCATTTGATGAATATTAGAAGATGAATAACTTTGGTGTAAGATTTGCGGGTTGTGTAATTCTCAATTAGATGATACTATAACTTAAATCACTGATATAATCGTTCTTAAAAGAAGAAAAAAAGAGGTTAATGTAAAGCTTTAATAGTTGTACCATAGGTCCATTAGTATCATTTCTTAAATTCTTAAATTATACATTTTGGTTTATGCAATTAAATTTTCAATACGTGTAATAAACTTTAAACAACAACCCATCATATTTTAATAATTTTGTTAAAAAATTATATCATAAACATCATTAGAGTGAAAGGAGTTGTGAAGTTCACCATTTCAACAATATAGTCTAGTTAGTATTTCACTGTCATCACCTAATCACGACATTTTACTCATAATGATCGTACCCCATCATTTAAAAAAATAGGTCTCACGTTTTACGAATGTTACTTATATATTGAAGAAATAAAAAGTTACTTGGACGTTGTAGAGAAAACTCAGCCACATGCCACAACTTAGGAGCTCGGAATGGAGAATGGTTGGGGAGCCAAGAAAGCGAGTTTTGGTCCCCACTCGATGTGCTCCTAAATAGAAAGTTATGAATTTAAAAACGTGACGCTTTGGTTAATAAGGAGTAATGAAAGTTTTTTTCTTTTTTTCAAAACAAATCTCATTTAAAATTAAAGAAGACCAAGCAATTAAGATTGAAATGTTGTATTATTTTCTTTTTGACAGGGACGAGTCGATTGCAACATTTATTGACTCAAAACTAGACCCATCAAGTTGCAGGACAAGACAAAGCTCAATAAGAAGAGTCTAGTATTTTGACTAATAATAAGCAAATTGCTAATAGCCGACTCAATTATAAGATACGAAATACCCTAGCATTTTCTTTTTCATATATATATAACTAACATATTATTTCTTTTTGTTCGATAACATTCGTTATATGGTTCGAGTTCTTGACTATGTTCTTTTCGAAATTCGGATTACCCTTTTTTTAATCTTTCTCTTGTTAAAAGTGTGATTAAACTTTTTCTTATCAAAATTAAAATACTATATTTATTTTAAGAGTTTTGATAGATTTATAAATGAGTTAATTACATAATTGGTCCCTAAGCTTGTTTCAATTTAACGGGTTCAGTCCCTGGGTCGAAAATCCTTCGGGTTCAGTCCTTGGGTCATCAATTTGGCTACAAGAATAGTCCATTTGTCACTTAAAATGACTAAAATACCCTTAATAAATAAATATTAATTTATCTATCAATTTAAGAAAACCAAAATCACATCAACAAATCCCAAATCACAAATCACAGCAAATTAGTGCGACTAACATTTTTCCACGGATAATTTTAACCCAAACCTACTTCATTTCAAATCTAAATTCAATCTCATTTTCACCACAAATTATACCCGTTATAAATCAATATAACCATATAAATTCGAAATCGAAATTCAAATTCCACTAAAAGCAAAAAACTGTTCAAAAAAATCAAAACTAGGTCAAATACTGAGTAACGAAGCGAGTTCATGAACGAATTGAGGAGACGGTGGAGTTGACGGCGTCAAATTCATCTTGCAAGAATCGTATACAGCTTGAATTGAGGGTTTAGATGAAGAAGATGACGATGATGAGAAATTGTAATTCGCCATTGCAAAGAGTCGTTGGAAGAACATTGTAGTTGTGGAATTAGGAATGCAAAAATATCTGCTTTTACTCATTTTGTTGTGATTTGTGATTTGGGATTGGGATTGGGTTGTTGTGAGGAATTGGTACTAGGATTAAATGGGTGTTGGTTGATTTTACCGATGGATGATTACGGTGGTGATGTACGGTGGTGGACGGCGAAGATGAGAGGTGGATTAGGTGTTGTAATAATTGGTCAATGAAGAACACATGAAGATTTTGGGGATAACACATGAAGATTTGGGGAAAAAATAAAGTTGAGTGAGAATAAATGAAAGGTAAAAATAGAAAATAAAATATTAAGGGTATTTTAGTCAATTCAAGTGATAAAGGGACTATTCTTGTAGCCAAATTGATGACCCAGAGACTAAACCCGAAGGATTCTCGACCCAAAAACTGAACCCGTTAAATTGAAACAAGCTCAGGGACCAATTATGTAATTAACTTTTTATAAATATTCAAAACAATAATTTTCACACACCTTAAATAAAAAAAAATAAAAAAAATATTTAATACTTTTTATACTATAAAAACACAATATTTGATAAATAAAACAACAAGTTATGTTTAAAAATCAAGACATTCTTAAGTTTGTTCTCAATGCTTAATAAATGATCTTGCATTTGGGGTTACATTTTCAAAGATTTACAAGTTGCAAGTTTTAAAATAATATTTTTGTTTTTCACTCACAGATTTAAAAACTATAGTCATCAAACCATTTATTTTAACACAACTTAGATAAAATGGTTACCCCATCAAATCTTTTAAAATGTGACCCCAAATGCAAGATCATTTATTAAGCATTGAGAACAAAAATAAGAATGTCTTAGATTCTTAAACATAACTCTCATGGTTGTTGTTGGTAGTCACATATACCTTCAACTTATCAAATATTGTGGTTTTATAGTGTAAAAAATATCAAATATTTGTTTTTGTTTTTTTATTTAAGGTGTGTGAAAATTATTGTTCCGAATATTTCTTAATTTTGATCATAAATCTATCAAAACTCTTAAAATAAATAAGGAAAATGCACTGGATGACCATTGTATTACCTAAAAATATCCGTATAGGTCATTGTACAAAATTTACGTCTATCTACATCACTATACCGAAAGAAACCTGTTATTTAAACTATTTTTACCCGATCAACAGGTCAACCTCCACTAATTCTCTCCGTCTCTTTCATTTTAAAATTGTGACTGTAAAAACTCTGACTCTTCCATTGGCAGAGCCAATTTCATTTCCTACACCATTATGTTAACTATGTTTCATTTCATAGAAAAACACTTTCCGAGCAATGTTAACTATGTTTCATTTCATTTCATCTCCAAACTTACATTCCACATTCGGAAACACTTTCCGAGCAATGTCAACAGCTTCAATTGCCGATTTCTACATTCATTTCATAAATTTACATTATTGTTTTTCTATCAAATTCAACAAAAAAATTACATAAATCGAGTTGAAATTACCTAAACGACTCCAAATAGCTTTGAGATCAACGAGGTCTGAGATCTCGGCGAGTCTAGGGAGGTATTGTGATTTAACGAATATTCCGGCACCGATTATGGCGATCTGTTGAGGTTTTTAACGAATATTCCGGCACGAATATTCCGGCAACGATTAAGGGGTATTATATATAGGGTATTATATATATAGATACAAATAGTATGTATGTATATATTTGTATCGTTGAGTGTAGAGAGGAAAACACCAATAACCTGTTTTGATTTCGCCGGATGGAATTTTATCTCACACTGTGTGTATTTCCCCTTTTTCTATCGTTGAGTGTAGAGATGATGAAGGAATTTGTATCGTTGAGTGTAGAGATGATGTTAGGTGGCTGTTAATGGCCACTTTAATTTCCCCTTTTTCTATGTTTTAATTTTATAATATAATATACTAAAATAGAAAGTAAACAAAAGGTACAAATGATTTAGCATGATGTACAAATGATAATATGACATGATTGGTGAAAGGGTGACGTGGCGGTTACCAACAGGTTTCAGGTCATCAAAATGATTTATTTAAACGGTTTCTTAAAGTTAAGGTTATAATTTAAACGGTCAAATGTGGTATAGTGATGTAGATAGACGTAAATTTTGTACAATGACCTAGACGAATATTTTTGTGTAGTACAATGGTCATCCGGTGCATTTTCCCAAATAAATATAGTATACATAAATGAGTGAGTTTGAGAGAAATTAATCATACCTGAAGGTAATGTTAAACACACTTGGGAGTCGTTAACATACAACATGTAGCTAACTTAACATGGCCTATTGAGTCGTTATTGGTTTAATATAAATATTTATCGCAAATACCTGAAGAAATTTATTTATTACTATATAGTACATTTATCAAAAATTTGTTGCCGTTTTAGGCACAAAATTACCGTTTTTGGCAATAAAATATAACTACTTTAGGTGAAAAAAAAAGTCAACAAAACACACATGCAATTCTTTTTGTTTACGTAATATAATAATGTTTAACGGAAGTTATTACAAAAAACTTCCTTTCCTTGATGGTTATGTCATTTGTTGTTTAACATGGAGGCTTGAGTTTGATCCAGCTTCTTACATTTATTTTTCTTTTCTTTTTACACAATTGTTTATAAACTTCAACGTTTACAAAAATTATTACAAAATAGGAATTCGCCATGGTGGTTAGGTCTTTTGTTATACAGTCGGGAGACGCAAGTTCGAACCCTGCTGCTCTAAAAAATAAATTTTAGTTCTTTTTTCTTTATTTTATTATTATTTTTCATTTTTTATATTTAATCTTTTAATTTTTCTTTATAAGAAATACCAGTTTTGAGTTGGTGTTTAGTATGTTTTTCTTTCATAAAATGATTGAGTGTTTTTTTTCTACACATTTGTGTAGTTGATCTTTTTTCCTTTAAACAAGACTCTACTACAACAAGTGTTAGAGCAAGGATTGACAGGCTCAGTAACTTGGGTATTTGGGATTCAACCCCTTGACCTCCTGCTTAACAGTGCGAACCTATCAAGCTCTTGGCGAGCCTAAGGTGGTCAAGTGGCTGGTTGGAGAAAGATGATCGGAATATGTTTACTGCGGGGAGTGTATAGGTATTCCGGTCAAGAGATACTGTGTGCAAGTATGAGAGTAGAGAAGATGGCCTCCAAAACCTGAAGTGTGGAGTATTTATACCCAACACTACGAGGTATCAACAACGTATGACCATGATGACCATTTATGACTCATCAGTAGGATTCCAACGGGTATTAAAGATACAGATAACGTCCATATCATTATATAACCTTATTAATGCTTTGACGGTTACACTCAAGGATTAGGCTTGAGTGTCTGACTGGTAGGATGTCAGGAGTATGATACTATGAGATGAATCCCAAGGCATTAGTGTTGGTTTGGAGGAACACGGTACTTATTAGATACAAGGTATAAGTATTGGCTCTGGAGTGCCGGGCCAAAAGCATGAGTGACAGCCTAGGCGTAAGTGCTACCAAGGTGCCGGACATCGGACCACGAGTGCCGGACGCCGGGATACGAGTGCCGGACACCGGGCCACGGGTGCCGGACGTCGGGCCACGGGCGCCGTACACTGGGGCCAAGCTACCGGACACGGGGCCAAATTCCCGGACACGGAGTCGGATTCCCGGACGTGGGGCTAAGTGCCGGGTGTCGGGGCCTAAATGCCGGACACGGGGCCAAGGCTAGGGTGCCGGGGCCAAGGCTCGGCTGCCGGGGCTAAAATCCCGGACACGGGGCCAAGGCTCGGGTGCCGGGGCCAAATTCCCGGACACGAGGCCGGATTCCCGGACACGGGGCCATTTTACCCGGACACGGGGCCTGGTGCCAGGGCCATTTTACCCGGACACGGGGCCTGGTTCCGGGGCCATTTTACCCGGACACGGGGCCTGGTGCCGGGGCCATTTTACCCGGACACGGAGCCTGGTGCCAGGGCCATTTTACCCGGACACGGGGCCTGGTGCCGGGGCCATTTTACCCGGACACGGGGCCGGGTGCCGGGGCCATTTTACCCGGACACGGGGCCTGGTGCCGGTGTCATTTTACCCGGACACGGGGCCTGGTGTCGGGGCCATTTTACCCGGACACGGGGCCGGGTGCCGGGGCCATTTTACCCGGACACGGGGCCGGGTGCCGGGGCCATTTTACCTGGTCGCGGGGCTTCTGGGTGTCGGGCTCACGTTCCGGGTTCTGGTCCTTTTGTCAGATTGAGATTCAGTGGGCCGAACCCAAATGTTAGGTTTGATAGGCTATAAGTATAAGCCATCACCTACTAACACTATCATGCCCCCCAGTTAGGTTTTAAAATGGTTTTTTGAAGCCTAACTTTTTTTGTTCTTATTGTCTCTTCCGGCTATTCTTTGGCCATGCCTTTCTTGGCCGCTTGAGGTTGCCTTGAGTAGTTGTGACCGAGGCCATGTCCAATGTGTCTTTGAAAAATAATGTTTTATTGGGTGATCAAGCCAATAACACATTTTTAACCTGTTATCTTGGATGTTGTGTCACACCATCTTGGGTGTGCGTAAGAGTAATTATATTGAATTGTGTCTATGACACTCATTTGAGTACCTATGGTTCTTTTGTATGCCGATGACATAGCTAGATGTTGGCATCTCATGTATATTTCATATCGTGCAGATGGCACTTTTGTTGGTTAACCTTCAATTTGTTTTACTCGCGAGTGATGTTGCTTCCCAATGAGAAGTGCTTGCCTTTTCCCGGTAGGTAAAAAGACGAATATGTGATTGCATGTTTGGCGTATACGTAAGATGTCTATATGTGCCTTGCGCTAAATTTCCCTCCAAACGTAGTTTGGGGTGGTGCATCAGGTTTGTTGCCTTGTGGGATACATAGATCAGACCACTTTGTATTTTGAGGTGCATTTCTGTGAATGACTCTTTGAAGAGTGTTTTCTTATGGTGTGGCCAAGTCCCTGATGAGTGAGATGACCAAATACCAAAGTTTGCCAGATTTTCCAGATATCCAGACTTGGCTAGTTGTTGATTGTCAAGGTGTACCATGTTGTAGAGGCATCCGGACAGGCCGACTGTTCAAGGTTTTTTTTTTTTTTTTTTTTTTTTTTAAACTTTCGGCATTGAAACAACTGTTGGCTAGGCACATCCTGAAGGGTGTTGTGGTTGTAAGTGCTGACAATCAGCAATAGTATGTAAATATTAAAAGTAGCACCTTTTTAGATTTATTGCATTCCATGTCCTGGGTAATGGTTGTCAATCTAAGTCAGACAGGGTGTAGGAGCCAGTTCCATGTGCTTCAAGGACACTATATGGGCCTTCCCATGTGGGACCCAACTTGCCCAAGTTTTCGGTCCTGCTAGCTTCATTCTTCCGCCATACGAGATCTCCCACTTTGAAAGATGTGTGTCGGACTCTTTGGTTATAATACTTAGCCATCTGTCTATGGCTTTCTGCTTGTCGGATGAGAGATATTTCTCTTCGCTCCTCGATGATATTCAAGTTCTCCCTTAGGGCTTCTTCGTTTAGCTCCGGATTGAAATGAAGGGTCCGGTGAGTAGGGATTGTAAGTTCTGGTGGGATAACTGCCTCAGTGCCATAGACTAGGATGAAAGGGGTTTCAGATGTAGTTCTGCCGGGGGAAGTTCTATGTGCCCAAAGAATGCCTGGGATTTCGTCTACCCATGCCTTTGCATATTTTCCCAATCTGGCCTTAATTCCCTTGACGATTGCTTTGTTCATGACTTCCACCTGACCATTAGCTTGTGGGTGTGCCACCGAGGTAAATCGTTGTTGGATATCCATATCCTGACACCAAGTCTTAAATGGATTATCAGCAAATTGTTTTCCATTATCACTGACTAGGACGTGTGGAACTTCAAAGCGACATACTATATGTTCCCAAATGAAGCTTATCATTCGAGGCCCGGTGATAGTTGCCAAGGGCTTAGCTTCAATCCATTTTGTGAAATAGTCCACAGCCACTAAAAGGTATTTAACATTGCCTACTCCAGGGGGGAATGGTCCGACAATGTCGATTCCCCATTTGTAAAATGGCCATGCGCTAGTCACTGGAATGAGGTCCTGCTTTGGCATTTTTGAGACTGACGCATGTTTTTGGCATGATTCACATTTTTCAATTTCTTCCTTTGCATCTCTGTGCATGGATGGCCAGAAGTATCCAAGTCTCATGACCTTAGTGGTTACCGAACGAGGGCCTGCATGCATGCCACAACTTCCACCATGTACATCCTGAATTAGATCCTTTGCTTGTGTTGGGCCGACACACCTTAGATGTGGACCCAAAAAAGACTTCCTAAACAGGTAGTTGTCTATGAGGAGGTACATTGGTGCCTTCATTCTGATTTTCCTTGCTAGTTGTTTGTCTTCCGGGAGTTGTCCATTCTGAAGGAAGTTTTTTATTGGAGTCATCCAACAGTCTTCCTCCGTTATTGCGGCCACTTCCTTTGTTGGCACTATGGATTTCTCAGTTAGGATTCCACCAACAATTCTTTCTTAAGGTGGGCGAAGGAGGATGCTGCAAGTTTGCTCAATGCATCTGCTATTTTGTTACGGTTTCTTGGCACTTGCTCTATGGTAAATTTTGAGAAGTCCGAAATGATTTTTCTGGTTTTTTTCAAGTATTGTTGCATGGAAGTTTGATTTGCTTCATAGCTACCATTGATATGATTAGCTACCAACTGGGAGTCCACAAAAGCTTCTATATTTTGAACTCCCATCTTTCTAGCTATTCGTAGCCCTGATAAGAGAGCTTCATAATCGGCTTCATTGTTGGTTGCCGGAAAGTCAAACTTAAGGGCGTAGGTATACTCGTTTTTGTCTGGATCTGTGAGTATGAGGCCAGCTCCAGACCCTTCTAGGCTGGATGCGCCATCTGTGAAGAGGGTCCAAGGAGGGCTGTCTGTCACTAATGGATCCTTTGGTTCTTCCATTCCTTCGATTTCAGCCAGGAAATCTGCCAAGATTTGTCCTTTCATCGAGTTTCGAGGTTGGAAAGAAATTTCATGTTCTCCCAGTTCAATTGCCCATTTTGCTAATCGTCCCGACACTTCTGGTTTTCCCAATATTTGTTTGATTGGTTTGTCTGTTAGCACTTGGATGGGATGTCCTTGAAAATATCTCCTCAAACGTCTAGACGCATGAACCAAAGAGAGTGCCAATTTTTCCAAACATGGATAATTAACCTCTGGGCCTTTCAGTGCCCTACTGATGAAATAGATCGGCATTTGTGAGTCGCCCCTTTGGGCTACTAAAACTGCGCTTACACATTCCTTGGAAGCAGTCAAGTATATAGTTAGTGTCTCCCCGGCTATTGGAGCCGTGAGTGTTGGGAGATTGGCCATGAATTTCTTCATTTCTTGAAATGCCACTTCTGCTTCTTCAGACCATCAGAAGTCTTTTTTCCGAATGCACCCCTTTAAGGTATTAAAGAAAGGGAGGGATCAATCTGCGGCTTTGGACAAGAAACGGCTAAGTGCTGCTAGCTTTCCATTTAGGCTTTGGACTTGCTTTTTGGTGGAAGGAGATGGCATGTCAATGACTGCCCGAACCTTCTTAGGATTGACTTTGATGCCATTAGGTGTAACAATATGTCCCAAGAATTTTCCTTCCTCCATGCCAAAACTACACTTGGATGGATTAAGCTTCATGTTAATATTACGTAATGTTTGGAAAGTTTCCAGGATATCAGCCAACATGATGTCTGCCGTATTGCTTTTGATAACTATGTCATCTACATAGGCTTCTATGTTCCTTCCCACTTGATTTTTGAAAGTTTCATCTATTAGACGTTGATAGGTTGCTCCAGCGTTTTTCAAGCCAAATGGCATTTTTTGGAAACAAAATATGCCTTGGTCTGTGTGAAAAGCTGTTTTGTCTTCATCACCTTTTTTCATACAAATTTGGTGATAACCTTTATATGCATCTAAAAAGCATTTGAGTCTAAATCTATCTAAGGATTCCACTTTCCAATCGATTTCTGGTAAAGGATAGTTGTCCTTTGGTAAGCTTTGTTGATGTCCTTGAAATCAACGCATAATCTCCAAGAACCATCCCCCTTCTTTACCATAACTGGATTAGCAATCCAAGTTTGGTATTTTACCTCTCTGACAATCCCTACTTCGACCATTTTGTTTACTTGGTCACATGCAGATTTTCTACGATCCGGGGCCATGCCTCGTTTTTTTTGTCGGATTGGCACAATATTGGGATTCGCGTTTAGGGAATGCTCTGCTAGTTCCCTTGGGACACCAGTCATGTCTGATGTCTGCCATGCGAAGACATCAAGGTTTGATTCTAGTAACGCTATGAGTTTAGTCTTTGTCTGTGCTGGGAGTTGTGAACCAATGGTCAATGGTTGTTCAGGGAAGTTTTTATTAATAATAACTTTTTGTTCCGGACCATCAATGATTTCCATTGCCGGATCACTTTTGGGACCCTCTGCCAGTTTTGGTTTCTATACCTGTTTGCACTCTTTAGGCCATGACGTTCTAGCCCTGACTGTGGCTATGCCAGCTGGGGTAGGGAACTTTATCATGCCATGAATGGCTAATGGAATTGCTCCAAATTTTTGTAATGCAGGCCTGCCCAGTAGGACATTGTAGGCCGATGGTGCATCAATGATTGCAAAATTAATCATTTCTAACCTATAGTGTGGATATTCTCCTAACATCATGTTTATTGCTACCTCTCCGATTGGCCAATGCGTCTCACCTGAAAACCCCACTAGAGGGAATTGTGTTGGACGCTTTGAATGTTGTACTTTTTCAGGGAGCTTCCTAAAACAGTGGGCATAAATAATGTCCATTGAGCTCCCTGTATCAACATATGCCTTATTCACTTCATAGTTGGCTAACCGGATTTGTATTACTACAGGGTTGATGGAAGGAGTTTCAATTGGTGGGAAGCAAATAGGCTCCATCACCCAATCCTGAAGGACTGATGCCTTCCTTTTGCGAGATGTAGTTTCTTCCTGCGCCGGGTGGTGGATGGGGTATTGGTGGTTGTTTTTGGCTTAAGTGAACCGATTTGTGATGAGGAATTGCCTTCCATGGAGAAGAAAAAATGGTGGTGAAACTAAGAAATGAAATTAAAAAAGATAGAAATGAAATGAGACACCGTTGCTAAAACGTGTCCCACGGATGGCGCCAATGTTAGAGCAAGGATTGACAGGCTCAGTAACTTGGGTATTTGAGATTCAACCCCTTGACCTCCTGCTTAACAGTGCAAACCTATCAAGCTCTTGGCAAGCCTAAGGTGGTCAAGTGGCTGGTTGGAGAAAGATGATCGGAATATGTTTACTGCGGGAAGTGTATAGGTATTCCGGTCAAGAGATACTGTGTGCAGGTATGAGAGTAGAGAAGATGGCCTCCAAAACCTGAAGTGTGGAGTATTTATACCCAACACTACCAGGTATCAACAACGTATGACCATGATGACCATTTATGACTCATCAGTAGGATTCCAACGGGTATTAAAGATACATATAACGTCCATATCATTATATAACCTTATTAATGCTTTGACGGTTACACTCAAGGATTAGGCTTGAGTGTCTGACTGGTAGGATGTCAGGAGTATGATACTATGAGATGAATCCCAAGGCATTAGTGTTGGTTTGGAGGAACACGGTACTTATTAGATACAAGGTATAAGTATTGGCTCTGGAGTGCCGGGCCAAAAGCATGAGTGACAGCCTAGGCGTAAGTGCTACCAAGGTGCCGCACATCGGACCACGAGTGCCGGACGCCGGGATACGAGTGCCGGACACCGGGCCACGGGTGTCGGACGTCGTGCCACGGGGGCCGGACGCTGGGGCCAAGCTACCGGACACGGGGCCAAATTCCCGGACACGGAGTCGGATTCCCGGACGTGGGGCTAAGTGCCGGGTGTCGGAGCCTAAATGCCGGACACGGGGCCAAGGCTAGGGTGCCGGGGCCAAGGCTCGGGTGCCGGGGCTAAACTCCCGGACACGGGGCCGGATTCCCGGACACGGGGCCAAGGTTCGGGTGCCGGGGCCAAATTCCCGGACACCGGGCCGGATTCCCGGACACGGGGCCATTTTACCCCGACACGGGGGCTGGTGCCGGGGCCATTTTACCCGGACACGGGGCCTGGTGTCGGGGCCATTTTACCCGGACACGGGGCCGGGTGCCGGGGTCATTTTACCCGGACACGGGGCCGTTTTACCCGGACACGGGACCGGGTGACGGGGCCATTTTTACCCGGACACGGGGCCGTTTTACCCGGACACGGGGCCGGGTGCCGGGGACATTTTACCCGGACACGGGGCCTGGTGCCGGGGCCATTTTAGCCGGACACGGGGCCTGGTGCCGGGGCCATTTTACCAGGACACGGGGCCGGGTGCCGGGGTCATTTTAGCCGGACACGGGGCCGTTTTACCCGGACGCGGGGCCTGGTGCCGGGGCCATTTTACCTGGTCGCGGGGCTTCTGGGTGTCGGGCTCACGTTCCGGGTTCTGGTCCTTTTGTCAGATTGAGATTCAGTGGGTCGAACCCAAATGTTAGGTTTGATAGGTTATAAGTATAAGCCATCACCTACTAACACTATCAACAAGCAAATATCTTTATTAGAAATATTTAGATTGAAATCAACGCAAATAAATAAATAGAAACTTCAAGCCCGCAACAAAGCTAGGACTTCATTATACTTGTTTAAGTACATTTATCAATTTTAATCCCTAACTAGAGGTTTCCCGTGCGTTGCACGGGTTCGTTTTTTTTTGCGGTATTTCTGGAAATGGCAACGTGTTTCCCATAACCTCCGTCGCATGCAAGATCAGGACATGTTTCGTGCCCGGGTATGGGTTGAGGGTGTTTTTTGGGGTTTTTTTGGGCTTTGTTTGGGCTTATTATTGTTGGGCTTCCACGTCTTTTTTATTTCTTACTTATCGTAACTTTTTTTTTTTACTTTAAATAATACTTTTACGACATTCCATCCCATCAGGTCCGGATCAAGTCATTGATCGAAGCGAGAAGAGGAGAGGATGTCGTTTATCCTACTCCGGATAAAAGGACTCGAGTTTTTGTTTTTTTACTTTTTTATCGAAATATAATTGTAGCTATTTGCTAAAACGATGCCGTTATTTATTATTAATCGATCGAAGCGAGAAGAGGAGAGGATGTCGTTTATCCTACTCCGGATAAAACGACTCGAGTTTTTGTTTTTTTACCTTTTTATCGAAATATAAATGTAGCTATGAGTTCAATTACATCGAAGCGACAAGAGGAGAGGATGTCGTTTATCCTACTCCGGATTAAACGACTCGACTTTTTGTTTTTTTACATTTTTATCGAAATATAAATGTAGCTATTTGCTAAAACGATGCTGTTATTTATTATTAATCTGAGTAGATGTTCGTATTAGTTGAATCTAAAAAAAATTATGAAGGGTAGAAATCGTAAAAGTATTATTTAAAGCTGAGGGGGGGAAAACGCAAAAGCATATAAAGTGCAGACAGGAAAAGCTAAAAGTCGTTTAAAGTTTAGGGTGAAAAAGCGTTAAATTTTTTAAAGTTGAGGGTGAAAAAGCGTTAAAGTTTTTAAAGTTGAGGGTAAAAAAGCGTTAATTTTTTAAAGTTGAGGGGGGGAAACCGCTAAGTCTTTAAAGTCGAGGGACTAAAATGAAAAATGCAAAAATATTAAAAAATATTATTTTGATTAAAATATACTTTATTGGCACAAAACCATAGGAAATCTTCTAAATTAATTAGGGGGGAAATAAACAAGTAAATTTTTAAAAACATTATAAAAATAGAAAATAAAATGATAAATTCCCACTTGATTAATTAAAGTAAAGTAAGTAAATGAATGATGGAGAAAATAGCATGTGTGGATAAACATGGAAAAAGGAAAATAAATAAAGAATATTTGGTATTCGATTGCCGACACAAGTGGGGAGAGTTGGGTTAATGTTTCACTGTTTTGGCACATTTCACGTTTTTTGTCAAATAGTCACACGTGAATATTATTAGAGTTATATTATTATTATTATTATTATTATTATTATTATTATTATTATTATTATGTTAGAAGAGCTCGTAATGGCTCTGATATCATATTATGGTATGAAAAATAATGTGTCTTTTTTTATTGATCAATCAAAAATATAACACATCTCTTATATTTTTACTAGCTATCTATTTGTGAAAGATAGTTTCTTTAGATTGGTTTGAGGATTAAGAGATTTGGATGTGCATCATTCGAAGCTTGAATATGCAACAAACGCTAAGAAAATCCGTTAGAGTGGACCTATGACCGAAGCCTTGAGATTAGTCGTGTCAATATCGGGTTTGACCATAACCCGAATCGGGTTTGAAACCGAATCGGGTTCTGGTCAAACATACCAAACCGGTTTCGGGTTCAACCCGGTTCGGGTTCGATCGGTTTGAACCTCCAAAATACCCGACCTTATGTAAACCGGTTCGTACCGGTTCGAAACCGGTTCGGGTTAGAAACCGGTTCCAAACCGGTTAGCGAGGGACGCCCCTCCCGTGTTTGGGACTCCCGTCACGATGGTTTTGATGTCCAACTCGAACTCAAATTACTCAACACACCACTTGAATGATACACAGTTTCTACAATCACAATTAACAAAACTAATCTACACCTGTTTTTCAGCTTGTAGAAGATGACTCAGCATCTTCAGACTTGACCGATTTCGAAAAGGCGGCAGAAGGCGGTGGTGGAGCAACCGATTCGTTATGAACCGAGGACCCAAAATTAGAGCGGCTCTCCATCTCGGATCTGGAGTCCCTATCCAAACAGATAAAACTTGTGATTGGGTTGGCGTTGATTAAAGTATTCCGAATCAGGAGGTGAAGGAGGGTAGAAATTCTCCCAATTCCAAACAGATGAAGCTTGTGAAGGAGTCGAGGCGTAATTAGGTTGAGAACTTATCATCATGATTGTAATTGTTTAGAAAGAAAGACAAGACTACACACTAGTAGTTTTTCGAACCGGGTTCAACCCGGTTTTGCCAACCCGGTTCCCGACCCGGTTTCATCTCAACCCGGTCTCAACCCGATTTGTTTATGGAGACTCGAACCGGTTCCAAACCGGCGGGTTTGGTCAAACCCGAACCGGTTTTGGTCAAACCCGGTTTGGACCGGTTTCGGTTTCGGTTTTTTTCGACACGACTACTTGATATCCACAATCTAACACTCATGTTAGAACTCTTTTAGAGAAGGTTAATATGTGTGTGTGTGTGGAGAGAGTAAAAGGGAGAGCACACGATCGTTTTAAATGAGGTTGGTGCATTGTATATATAGACATAAGTTTGGATATATAAAAGAGTGAACATTTAAAAAGATCCGAACTAAGTTGGGTCGTAGATATATCATCACTAGCCAACTTATGTCACGATAAGTATTGATATTGATAAATAATGTATGTATGGAATAAGTAATTATAGTTGAATCATATACAACGAACGGAAAAAAAAAGTAACATAAAATAGAACTTTTGACAACTAGGATATGTAACATATTTTGGTACTTAAATCAGTAAGTAATACATCAACTAATTAAAGAAATAAAAGATCACGAAATGTCATTTAAACTTGTAAGGGTATATTATCAACTGAGAATAATCTGGTTCCAAAAAGAAAAACCAATTAATTTCAGTAAATAATTGTTTAAAATAATAATCAATTAGGTCTCAAAATCTTTTTTTTATCACCAATTTTTTCCATGTACATCATATTATCAAAAATATATTTTATATTATCTTTTTGATAATTGGCCGTATGATTTGATAAAAATGTATATTAAATGGAAGTTCTAAATGTCAAAAATGGTTAGCTTATAAATTATATTTTGTCATCAGATATCTTAAAGAAATGAAGTTATAGAAAGTAAAAGTTATGTATAAAAGTATTAATAAAAATAAGAACCGTTTATCCATGTGTTTATATTAGAATTACTAGTTTAAGGTTTTTTTTTAAATAATTACACCAGTAGTTCTTATTGTTATAATTCTCTTACGTCAGTGATTCTTTTTTCTAACGTCCGTTAACTCAATTATATGACTTGCATAGAAGGGTAATTTAGTCTTTTTTACTTTAAACCTTATAATGAAAAACAAAGAGTTAATTACATAAATCGTCTTTATGGTTTTCCTAAAATTATGGATTTCGTCCCTAAGTTTAAAACGTTGTATAAATCGTCCACTTTTGGAAACTAATTACGGATTTCGTCCCTAAAATGGATGTCCGTTAAAAATTTCCGTTAAAATTTTCCGTTAAAATCATCGCTAACTATTTACACATTGAGTCTCTAAAATGGACGTTCGTTAGAAATTAGGGACGAAAAGCGTAATTAGTTTCCAAAGCCGGACGATTTATGCAACGTTTTAAATTTAGGGACGAAATCCGTAATTTGAGATAAACCATAAGGACGATTTATGTAATTAACTCAAATATAAAATAACAAACACACACACTCTCTCTCTATTATTTCTCTTTCTTCTTCCCCATAAAATAACATTGGAACCTCTTCTTTATTTTCTCCAACCTCAACATTTACCGGTCGCTTCCTTCTTTTCGTTTTTACATAATGAACACAATAAATATATAAAACCTAGATCTACACAAAAATTAAAATATTCTTCAAAATAAAAACACAATACATACAAATCGAAACCCACGAACTAAATAACGATTAGGGGTTGTTGTGGTGGAGTTGTGGTGGCGGCAAATGGTGGTGTCGTTGTGATGGAGGCAAAGGGTGGTGTGGTTGTGGTGGCAACAAAGGGGTGGTGGCGGTGGGAGTAGTAGATGGGAGATTATTCTCTAGATTAAATTTGGTAGGATTCTTAAAAAGTGTGCCCTGGGCCGGGTTATTTCGATTTTTTGGGCTTTTCTCTGGGCTGCTTTTTCGTTTGCATTTGGGGCTGTTTTTTGCTCTGTTTTTCTTTCGTTTGCTTACTCCCACCGTCCGACGTCTCTTCCACGTGTTGTGTACGTGTCGTCTTCCTATATTCTCCGTTTAACGTGTGTCGTCTGCGTTTGCTTCATTTGCTTTTCATCGGACTTGTGAGTTCTTTTTGATTTCTATGTAATATTTTTGACCTAAAATTTGGGGTTTTTTTTAGACCTTCGGTAACTGACATTTTTCTACTTTCCGACCGGTGTCCCTTTCTTTCGGTGAGTTTTTCTTCATTTTCATGTATTATTTTTAACTGTATAGATTAAAGAGTGAAATAGAGAATAATGTTTATAGATTTGTATAGGGTTTTGTGGGTGTTTTGATGTATACGTTTTGGTTGTCATGATTGGTGTTTGATGGTGTCATTCCGAACTCCCTTTTGACCAAAATCTGGTCGTATTTTGGCGGGGCAGTGATTATACATTTTTAAGAATTCTACCAAATCTAATCTAGAGAATAAGTAGAGAATGATGTTTATAGATTTGTATAGGGTTTTGTGGCTGGTGATATATACATTGTCATGATGGGTGTTTGATGGTGTTATTCCGGACCCCCTTTTGACCAAAATCAGGTCGTATTTTTGGCGGGGTAGTGGTGATACATTTTTCTGCATTTATGTTTTCTGAGTATATATATAAACTGCTGGAGATATTTAGGGTTGAAAATCAGGCCGTCTCTTGGCGGGGCAACCCGGTAACTTGGTGTTGCAGCCATGGCGGTGGTCCGTATCTTGGCGGGGCAATCCGGTAAGTTGGTGTTGCAGTTATGGCGGTGTCTGGTACTTTTAATTGTATTCGGAACTGTTCTCTGGATTAAATTTGGTTAGATAACTAATGAAACTAATGCCGAGTACAAGATAACTGGTTTGAGTGAGAAACCCTGCAATCAGTAGCTGTATGTTCTTTTTCCTCTCTGTTTGTAATATTTTTATTGTGCTAAGCCACGAGAAAGGATGGGGTATGACTCTTGGTTTGAAACTGATATTATCGAGTAAAATTAGTTTTCTTTTTTAAAATAATTTTATATTGCTTTGCGTATTTTTGCAGACTTTGAAAGGCAATGATTATGATGTTGAGCATCCGTTGAAATCTTGTGGTAATCTTACACAAGTTGAAGGTCGTGTTCTACGGGCACCTAAGGTACTTCTTTTAGTTGTTTTATATATTATGTCGATGTTTTGATAATTGGCCGTTACTTACAAAAGAGATGTTTAACAGGCAATGATGATACATTTTTCTGCATTTATATTTCCCGATCATATATATAAACTGCTGGAGATATTTAGGGTTGAAAATCAGGCCGTATCTTGGCGGGGAAACCCGGTTACCTGGTGTTGCAGCCATGGCGGTGGGCCGTATCTTGGCGGGGCAACCCGGTAGGTTGGTGTTGCAGCTATAGCGGTGTCTGGTCGTATGAATTACTCTGTTCATGTATCTGCAGGTCTGAGCATTTTTGTACTTCTTTTAGTTGTTTTATATATTATGTCGATGTTTTGATAATTGGTCGTCACTTACAAAGGAGATGTTTAACAGGCAATGATGATAGATTTTTCTGCATTTATATTTCCCGAGCATATATATAAACTGCTGGAGATATTTGGGGTTGAAAATCAGTCCGTATCTTGGCGGGGCAACCCGGTTACCTGGTGTTGCAGCCATGGCGGTGGGCCGTATATTGGCGGGGCAACCTGGTAGGTTGGTGTTGCAGCTATAGCGGTGTCTGGTCGTATGAATTACTCTGTTCATGTATCTGTAGGTCTGAGCCTTTTTGTTGTCTTTTCGACTTTTATTGTTTGTAAAAGATTAAATTTGGTTGGATTCTTAAAAACAGAGCCTTGGCCCGGGTTATTTCGATTATTTGGGCTTTGTTCTGGGCTGCTTTCTGTCCTGCTTTCTGTCCTGCTTTTCTTTCGTTTATTTCGTCCGACCATCCGTTGGGTTGCTGGGCTGGACTTCTCCGGGTTGGGAGTTCCAAATCACCAGAAATGGTTTAACAGGCTATGAGGATATGCTTTTCTGCATTTATATTTTCTGAGATAATATATAAATTAGTGGAAGTATTTAGGGTTGAAAATCGGGCCGTATCTTGGCGGGGCAACCCGGCATGTTGGTGTTGCAGCCATGACGGTGTCTGGTGCTCCTAGTTACTCCTTCTTTGTATTTGTAGATCTGAGCCTTTTAGTTGTGTTTTCGAGTTTTATTATTTGTATTGATATTTTTGTCTGATTTTATTTACGCGGATGCTTGGAATTTTGTGTATGGGTTGGATTCTTGCTGGGATCAGTTGACATATCGCATCCAAGGTAACTTTAACTTTAGTAAATACGTAATTTTTTGTGCGATGATTGATTTTTTGGTTGTTTGTTTTATGACAGTGTAGCATCTGCTTCTGGTTCGGACAAACCTGCGCAGAAAGAAACACTGAAATGAAGTTGTTATTGGCCAGTATCAACACTGCTCTCGTGCGTAAGTATATCCTTACACTAACGTTCAAAATCCTTGCCGAAGTCAAAGATAGACATTTGCTATTCCGCCTAGGTACGCTTATTTAAACTTTACTCTTCATTTAATATAGGCAAATAGAAACTCCTAAAATATAACACAATTATCTAAAAACAAAACATGAAAACGAAGAAGATAAAACAAACCAAAATTGAACAACTGAAAAAGATAAATTGTGAGCTAAAACTGAAAATTAGGGCTTCTGAAAAGAGGTTTTTGGATTTGAATGTTAGGGTTTTGAGTTTGGAAAATTTAGGTAAGGAGTTGACGAGCCAGCAACAAAAAAAAATCGTCTCCGCGTGTCCGTACTGCTGTGGAGCATAATGTGTCTCTCGCACTACATAGCAGCACGGACACGCGGAGACGATTTTTTTTGTTGCTGGCTCATCAACTCCTTACCCAAATTTTCCGAACTCAAAACCCTAACATTCAAATCCAAAAACCTCTTTTCAGAAACCCTAATTTTCAGTTCTAGCTCACAATTCATCTTTTTCAGTTCTTCAATTTTGGTTTGTTTTATCTTCTTCGTTTTCATGTTTTGTTTTTAGATAATTGTGTTCTTTTTTACGAGTTTCTTCACGTTAGTAAAAGCCGAGCATCTGGCTGAAGTTAAAGAAAAATGTGAAGGCTGGTTGGAACGAGGAATATCAACCACGGACGCCGTAGGGTGAACCCTACGGCTTCGACGGCTGCTGATCCTCCTTCCAACCAACCTTCACTTTTTTCTTTAACTTCAGCAACATGATTGACAATCACTAACCTACCCCTAAAATGGTGAAAAAAATTCAAATTCTGCTATATTTCGTTTCTGATGGGTTAATTAAACCAACAAGTTTTAACCGAATCCCAAGGTGGTTCAGAATGATCTCCGCACTTTAACAATTTCCATTGGTTCCCAACTGTCGAAATGACGGACACCACTGCAAAATCACCTTCGCATTCGGGTAAAGACAGTTCGTTTAATTGACTCATCTCAAACGATAGCTAACAAAAGTCGAACTATTTTTACCATCACCAGACTAAACTGCAGTATTCGAAACCATTATGGGTTGTCTTAATTTTTTTTTTCTAGAACGTATGAAAGTATTTTAATCGTTTTAGTCATTTTTTAGGCCTTTTAGACATCCTATGACTACCCTATACTGGTATCCAAAGTGACGAACGAACTTTAAAACCATTTGGATTGCTGGGGGGAAAATGGAAATTCCCAAAGTAAAACTCGCTACTCACATGTTAATGAATTTACTTGAGCTTCGTTGGAACGAACATCAGTAGCCACCGAAACCTGAGGACGGAATACAGCAGGTCAAACATTTGGATGAAAAAGTTTTTCATCTACCTGTTCGACCTCCGGTATTCCGTTCTCCAGCTTCGCCGGATGCCGATCTTCTTTCCAACCAACCTCTAGTAACTTCATTTATATGTAAGGACTGAGTTTAACTTTGGAAATTTCCATTTTCCCCTAGCACTTCAAATGGTTTCGAACAGTGTGAATCGCTTTCAATTGGCTCAGCAGTTCGGATATAGGTAATCACTTCGATCCTTCTCGAATCAGCGGTATTTTTTATGATCTCTTTTCAATGGAATCTAACTAATATTGTTTTCTTCCTTTGTCGGTATCCAAAGTGACGAATGAAATTTAAAACCATTTGAATTGCTCGGGAAAAATGGAAATTCCCAAAGTAAACGTCGCTACTGACATGTTGATGAACTTACTTGAGTTTGGTTGGAACGAACACCAGCAGCCACCGAAACCTAGGGATGGAATACAGCAGGCTAAACATTTGGATGAAAAAGCTTTTCATCTACCTGTTTGACCTTCGGTATCCCAATCTCCAACTTCAGCGGCTGCTAATCTTCCTTCCAACCAACTTCTGGTAACTCCATTAATATGTAAGGAAGGAGTTTAACTTTGGAAATTTCCATTTTCCCCGAGTAATTCAAATGGTTTTAAATAACGTGAATTACTTTCAACTGCCTCAGCACTTCCGATGCAGGTAATTGCCTCACTCCTTCTCGAATTAGCAGTATTTTTTATGATCTGTCTTCAATGGAATCTAATTGATACTGTTTTCTCCTTTTATGCTGGTATCCAAGGTGACGAACAAAATTCAAAACCGTTTCAATTACTCGGGAGCAACGGTGTTCAAAAAAGGACGATCAACAGCGAAGTGGAATCATGGAGGTCAAACATGTGGGTGAAAGGGTTTTTTATTCATATGTCGGACCCCCACGCTTCCACTTTCCAACTTCAACTACTGCCGACCCTCCTTCCAACAACCAAAACGACAAGCCATAGGCAACAATTTAAAGCGATACAACCCGACCTCGTGCATCGCACGAGAGTCACCTAGTTGTGATATAATGCTTTGATGGTAAAGTGGTGTTATAGTGGTGAGTTTTAAATTACTCATAAATTGTATATTTATTTTTTGAAATTAATAATAATTATGGATTTTGGGATATGTGTGTTAAAAAAGAAATTAAAAAAAAAATAAATAAATTAAAAAAAAAAAATGAAAGATAAAGATGAGAAAGAGAAAGAAAGTGAGTTACTAATTAATGTTTATGATAATGGTGGGTCCATAACTTCTTAAAAAAATAAAATAATAAGTGAAAGACGAAAATGCCCTCACATGAAAGACATGTGACATTTAAATCGTTAAATATTAACAGATGTTAGAAAAATGGATTACCGGCGTAAGAGAATTACAACAATAGGGACTACTTGTGTAATTATTAAAAAAAAAATCTCAAAATAATGATTCTGATACAAACGCAGGTGATACATTAACATTTAATTATAAATAAATGTGTTCTCTCAAGTCTCAAGTACATACTATCTTAATAAAGAATTTGAAAACAAAAATGAAAAATCAGTTAAAATTAGGTACCTATAGAATAACGGCTTATAACTAACTTAATAAAAAATAACATTGTTTTTAGCTAAATCTTCCTATCGGCTATGAGAAAACCCAAACAACCACCATTGAGATTCTTTTTTCCAAAAAATTTGCTGTTTTTCCTCCATTTTGGGAGGAAATGGCATTTTTTGGTCTTCCTAGACATCCATTTTTCTTATACATGATCTTGATTACGATACCAACGATAACAAAATCCGCCATGAACGATGCAGATGCTTTGTTACAAATGAAACAATCGTTAAATAACCCGCTGTCTCTTGAATCTTGGAAGATTGGAACAAGGCCTTGTGACGAAATGACAAAATGGGTCGGGATTATTTGTGGCAAGGGGATTGTTACAACACTTCGTCTTAGATCAATGAATCTTTCGGGTGATATAGACCTTTTCGCGCTTTCACAATTACAAGGTTTGAGAGTAATTAACCTTGTAAATAATTCGTTTTCTGGACCCATACCCGAATTCAATAAACTTGGTGCTTTAAAAGCTATTTTCTTGTCGATGAATAAATTTTCGGGTGAAATTCCACCAAATTACTTCACAAAAATGGTATCATTAAAGAAAATATGGTTTGACCACAATAATTTCTCGGGCTCAATCCCTTCGTCGTTAGCTCAACTTCCCCGTCTATTGGAGTTGCATCTTAATGATAACAATTTTACGGGTTTAATTCCATCAATTGGACAACAATCTTTGGATACAATTAACCTATCGAATAATAACTTAAGAGGAGATATTCCTCCTGGTTTATCAAGATTCGACGTAGTATTATTTGAAGGAAACCCCGGGCTTTGTGGGCAAAAATTTGGTAAGTTATGTGCTACCAAAATGTCAACTCCTAAACCACCAACAAAACCACCTCCTGAATCTCTAAAGATGGCATATATGCTTATGGGTTTGTCGAGTTTCCTTCTCGTATCAATGATTATTGCAATATTTATTATAGTTCAAAAGAGAAAAAAAGAAGAAGCGGATCAAATGTGCTTAGAAAAACGAGACGTTGATGATTCATTCGGTTTGGGGATATCTAGTAGTAGCCCAAAAGAAGATGGTTCAACTAATAAAAACTTGGCAAAAGGATCTTCTAAAAAGGCAAAAGGTGGTGGTGATCTAATGTTATTGAACAAAGGTAATGTTGTGTTTGGGATGTCGGATTTGATGAAAGCTGGCGCAGAGGTTCTTGGGAATGGATCATTAGGTTCTTCATATAGAGCTAGATTAGCGAATGGAATGATTTTGGTGGTTAAAAGGTTAAAGGAAATGAATTCGATTGATAAAGACGGTTTCCAAGCAGAAATGACTCGACTAGGAAGACTTGAGCACCCAAATGTCTTGGCGCCACTAGCATGCCATTTTCAGAAAAAGGAAAAACTCGCGATCTATGAGTTTATTCCAAAAGGCAGTTTACTTTACATGTTACATGGTAAAACCTCAAACTTAATTGACCACATCTATGATACTTATGTCATCCTGAAGGCTTGACCTTTGCATGTTATTTTACATCGTTAACAAACTGATACTGATTATGTCAATCTTTTAGGTGATCGAGGGGAGAGTCACGCTGAGCTAAATTGGCCTGCTCGATTAAAAATTATTCAAGGTATCGCACTAGCAATGGGTTATATTCACAAAGAACTAGCAATGTTAAACTTACCTCACGGAAATCTCAAATCAAGCAATGTTCTTCTTGGCCCTGATAACGACCCGCTTGTAGTAGATTATGGTCTTATTAGTATTATCGATCCAAATCATGCGATAAACGTTTTAACCGGCTACAAATCCCCAGAAGCATTACAGACCCAGTCAGTTTCACCCAAATGTGATGTGTATAGTTTAGGAATTATTATTCTAGAAATTTTAACAGGAAAATTTCCCTCTCAGTATCATAATAAAGGTAAAGGTGGGACAGATTTGGTGCAATGGGTAAAATCCGCTATGTTGGAGGAAAGAGAAGCGGAATTGTTGGATCCAGAAATCATAGAGTGCACAAATTCTTTAGGCGAAATGCAGAAGTTACTGCACATTGGTGCATTATGTACAGAGTTTGATCCAGATATTCGAATAGATATTAGAGAAGCAATTAGAAGAATAGAAGAAATTCAAATAGAGAGATGATAGAATATATGTGAAATGGTGCCATAATTGTGTTATGGATCTCTTTAATCGAGTTACAATGGAACACAACGAGCTTTTTCAAGGAGATTTGGGTTGAAGGTTTTAATGGGGAACTCGAGCAAGCTTCAAGGTGTGTTTCTTTATTGCATACAGCTTCCAGACAAAAGCGGTGTCCTAACTGTAACAAGTAGCCTTGAAGACAAACATTTTTGAGAACAAAAACGATAGTGAATCATGACATCAATATTTTTGAGATGATAGAAAAGAATTTGCAGATTGAAAATATAAATGACATATTACTGATGACTAACCTTTAGAAACATTGTATCATGTTCGAAGAGCTTAAGATAAAGACGGTTTTTTCTTTTAATTGATATAGACAAGTTTACTGCAAAGCGAAAAAAAGCCATGTTAAACTGTATGAAATACAAGCTACGGAAAGTAATGTTTAAACACATGAACATGTTAAGCCATTGATCAAACACATAAAAACATAGCAAGTTTTGTCTATCAACCGAGATTTAAGCATTTAATCATGTTTGATCGTCCATAGTGCACCCCATAAGTCCGCCCCTGAACCTACTGGATCACTTATTGAGTCAATATATCCATTTTTTTTAACCCGTTCAGTCTCATAATCGAATCAACATATGAAACATTGACAAACCTAGTCCGATATGATGAGAAGCTAGCTGCCATCGTTTACAAAAGCCTTTCGTGTTTCTGTTTTTGTATGTAAATTCAATAATTGCGATCGACACAAATTTCTAGTGTTACTTTTAAATGGTATTGTCTCATGATGTCCCCCTTCCAAGGTTGATAGAATATAGTTTTGTACAACATCAATACAATAATATGTAATTAAATAATTATCCATGTTCTTAAAATCAATGTTTATACTATTAAGAAATATCATATGGTGTTGTACGTGCACGATGGTCTCACAAAATTTAGTGTACAAAGGACAGCTAAGACAAGAGATATACAAGTTCTCAAAAATAATTGCAAGTAATGTAGAAAAACTAAGTGTTTATCTCGGATGATCTTTTCGTTCTATTTCATATATGAGTATATAAAAATATATTTGACCATTAAACTTACAGGAGAGAAACTAAACGACATTTTATTTATCTAACGGTATCAAAATAACTCATTCGCCTTAAAGTCTATAACACATATATGGTATGTTAGTCAAGGGCATAGCTATTTAAAGCAAACGAAGATTAACATGTTCGAGCTTCGTGGCGGGAAAAAAATCCTCGTTTAGATCGGGTAATATAATTTAAATACATCCAGTGAAATCAATTTTTTATTCGTATAAAATAAATAAATAAAAAAAGATTTATTGTTTATATTTTACTAGCTGGTTCTACCTAACTAAATACAACCATTTGATCTGCACTAAAAAAATATTTGTTCACGACTGATCATCTAACTTCACTGCATGTTCTTTATAAACGACTTCCTTTTTCACTAATGGCCGCATACTCTTAACTTGGTCCAAAACCATCTACAAAAATGCATGTTTCATTTCAACGTAACTTAAACATCTCATATATAATAATTAGTTCAACAAATTAAATGTAATATAATGGAGTATCAAAAATAGTGTATAAACGTTTTTGACGAATTCGGGCTACGAGTGACATTAGTAGATAAACAAAGAACACCAACTATAATATTGTTTGGTTAAGTTACATATTTTTTTTCTAAAGTTATGGACTCGATAAACTCCCGTTTTTTTCTTATGTACCGTCATTTTCTTTAGTAGAATACCATTTAATAAATTTACCATTTTGATTAAGTATTATATATTATTCTTTGCTAACAATTCTATCAAATAACTAAAAGAAAACAAAGCATTTTATAATTGGTAAATGAGTAAAAATATGGTTCTAAGTTATCCTAATGGTTCTATTTATCATAAACCGAGTATTTTTATTTAACAAATAATTATTATGGAATATTTATTCAACCTATTTTATTTACATTTAGAGCAATTTTTTTTATAAAGAGGTACCCTTCATCAAGAAAGCTTGTATCCTTCTTACTGCTCTATCTAGAATAAAAATAGAACCTTCACTGACCGTTCGCTTTCTCAGTAGCAAAAGCGCTTCTTTTTGCCCCTTAAGTAGAAGGGCAATTTGAACGAGCGTACAGAGAGGAGAGAGTTAAAGTGACTCGTTGCTTTCTCTGTAGTATTGTCACACAACTGCCCGCCTAGAAGAGCCACTCGCTCTGTAGTGTTGTCACACAAGATAAGCACGCCTCCCGCCTGCTCGATTTATATATGTTTTAGAAAAATACATGTTCATGATTTTTAGTTACGATCATTTGTCTAAAGTAATAATAATTATAACTATAAAAATAGTAATAATAATAGTAAATACTTTGTTACAATCATATAACTCAAAAAGAAAGAAATATTACTATTAGGCTTATATAAAGAAAAAAAAATAGTGGTAGTATGAATAGAACTTAGAACCTCAAGTACACCAACACTCAACCTTACCATTAAATCAAGTCTTCCTTCGTTAATAATTTAAGATTTAGTATATATAATATGAAAATAAAAACACCATTCACTAGCAATTTAGTTTGTTAATTGATAGTAAGTAGTAATAGTAATACCTTTATTTCGGAACCATTACTTTTAGTTCCGGATCCGTTACTTATTGTAGTAGTAGTTTAGTTAAAGGAAAATGATTGAAATGTCTAACTACATAAGCCTAAACTTAGGCCTAAAGATGTGATTGGATGATTGAAAAAATGATTGGTTAGTATGAAGAGAGATAAATAGTGGAAATCTATTTGTCATATTTTGTATGAATTAGGCATGTTTAGTGTTACATAATTTAGGCCTATATATCAAGACTCTTAACTTAGTTAAAAGGGGGACCAAATTCAAATTCCAAATATATATTATTAGTGAATAGAAATAGCATCTCAGAATTGTCGGTGAATAAGCAAATATGCTAGACACACACACTACCGGAACATGCGATCCTTTGTCCATAACAATTTGTCTATGTGTTTCCGTGATGATTCATTAAAAGCCTGTTTTTTCATGATTATTTTGTGACTTATAGTCTTAATATAAAATCATAAGCCATAGAATATATATAAAAAATCATGCTTATTAAAGATAAGCTTTAAATTATGTATGGTAAAACGATGGTTCGAAAGTGATATGAAAGAGTAAACACTAATAAGAACATAAAACAAATTTGTTTCTCATGTTTTTTTTAACTTAGGAATTAAAAACTTGGTACATTTATTTATGATTTGTAAAGAATATTTAATCAACCACTAATATAATACTTAAAAAGTAGTTACATCAATTAATAAATAGCTCTACAATCCTTATTAACCAGTCATAATATTCGACGACTAATTTTCATCGACATATAAAAACTATATCTAATAATTTTAGCTTAATTTCAATAATTTTATGAATAAAAAGTGATAAGAAAAACATAAATGTATTAAAAAATGGAATTGTAGATTGAATTGTATTGGGATGGGCCGACGAGGGAATCATGTGTGTCAGGGTAAGTGCACGCACGCATGCACGTGATTCCTGCCTCCTTACTAGGTTGACTTCTATTCAATTGAAGGTGTTTGTTTCGGTTTATGTAATGAATGTATAACTTAATGAAGTTAAGCTTATGAGCTTAAATAAATCATAAAATCAACTTGATAAACTGATAAGGCGGAAAAATTTAGGCTTATGATCTTATCAAATTTAAATAAACTCATAAGTCCATTATATAAGCTAAAACAAACGCCCCTTTAAAAGCATCATTGACTTGTAAAAGACAATCATCATCAACTAAATAATTCATTAATTAAATTTGACAACTAATTTCGGACTAATAGCCACCAAATACATATGCATCACTATTGTTTTCCTACATTTTTAAACAAAATTGTGTCGTAATATTAGAAAGAGTTTTTCTAACTTATGCCATATACATAATAGTTTATTACGAAAACTAATACTCTTATATTTATTTAATAACGCTAACAAATGCCTTGACATCTTTTAGTATCACCCTATCAAACTTATCATTTATGTTTTTAGGAAGACCAAACTTTGATCATTTATATATTTTGAAAGATAATGTAAACAAAAGTATTAATGTCGTTTAGAAGGTGAGATAAATTCAGGCCGACACGATATAAGGCCCATAACTTATCGTTAGATTTTTTCATTTCATCGCTAACAAATTTTGATTCGTCTATGAGGAACAATTCAGAGTTTGGCTATGATTATTGACAGCCAAACACAAACAGACGAATCGTAAAACACAGAATATTTGTCTAACTAGCAAAGACTCTTTTATTGAAGAAATCTAACTCAAAAACTTCAATTACAATTATGTGAGGTGATAATTAAATCCTTACCCTACATGGTATATTTATACTAAACCAACATGTTTGTATAAAACTAGGATACTAATTACCATAACTATCTAATCCTAACACAATAAGATAATTATTATAGTTTCCTTATCTAATTAGGACTACATTCCTAATTGGACTCTGAATCCGATCCATGGTCACGATCGTACTCAGATACATTCTCCAACAATCACCCCCTGAATTTCTGAGTAGCGATGGAGAGATCTTTCACACCAAGCAACGTTCTCATCTCTGCAAACTTCACTCGAGCTAATGCTTTGGTCAATGGGTCAGCTCGTTGTTTATCACCAGAGTCCGGCGGTTGGATGTTCCCAGCCGGCGGTTGGTGGTTTGCAATCAGCAACTTCGTTTTGCAAACTGTTTTCAAACGCACTTTATACAGCCTGTTTTCACTTCATGGAACTTTCATCAGCAACTTACCATGCTTGTCTCTCATCAGAAGTAGATTACCGTTCATACGAATGTCACACCCAAAAACCGTGGCTTGACCAAGGCTTATAACATTGCTTTGAAGCGAAGGAATATAATAAATATCCTTTAACAGTTTTTGTTCGCCATTCTTTCCTTCGATCATGATCGATCCCATACCTTCTATTTTCACGTATGAACCGTCCCCAAATTTAACTCGACCGATAATATTTTTATTTAACTCCCAAAAATAAGAAACTTTACCCGTCATGTGATTGCTTGCACCGTTATCCAAGTACCACATATCTTCTTCGTTGGCACCAGATTCGCTTCCTTTTGGTGGGATGAAGTTTTCTTCGTTGAGAAAAATCATTCCCTTTTCTTGACTCATCATGTAGAATACTCCCTCTTCATGATGTTTTTCGGTTTCATTCAAGTTCGCCTCTTGGTCTTTGAATCGGTATGGGAACCTTGACACAAAGTGTCCATATTTATCGCACCGATAACACTTGATTTTAGACATGTCTCTTTTCTCGTTTTGTCTATTATTCTGCCTTTGACTTTCTTGGTTCTTTGAATAATCTTGTTGGTTATTACCTCTTCCACGACCTTGACCTTGATCTTGACCACGTCCACGTCCTCGACCGCTTCCAGAATCACCATTATTCGAGTATTCTGTATTGGTAAAAAGCAGTTTTCCTTGATCATCACTAGCTTTACTTTCATCCTTTATTCGTTCTTCACAGGCTTTCAATCTTCCCACGATATCTTCAAATCCAACTGTTTTTAAATCAAGCACTTGTTCTAGTGCTGCCACGATGTGAAGAAATCTTTTAGGAAGGCTAGTGAGGAATTTCTTAACTTGTTTAGTTTCGCTGATTGATTCACCGAGAGAAGTCGACTTTGATGCAATACCCGAAATCTTTGATGCGTATTCATCAATGGTGCTCGATTCTTTCATCTTCAAACCTTCGAACTCCGTTAGTAGAGTTTGAAGTCTTGCTTCTTTGACACAATCAGCCCCTTGGTTTCGTACCTGTATAGCATCCCAAACTTCTTTTCCTGTCTTCAAATTACCTACTTGTAAGACAAGATCTTCTGAAATAGCTTGAAACAATAATCCTTTCACGATATTGTTTTGCCTAGCATCGTTCGTACCTCCTTCTACTACATCCATCACACCTTGAATTCCAAGGATTACTTCCATGTGAATTCTCCATATGGTGTAGTTCGTTGACGTTAACATTGGACATTGAAACGACAACGAGGAGTTTGGTTCTTTTACCACTAACGTCGATGATGGTTGTTCACCATCCTTGCCACCCATTGATGTCTTCGGATCTGCTTAAACTAGCCTCGAAGATAACCTGGACTTGATGAAACTCGATGCCTTGAACCTGGCTAAGAATCCAAGAACTTGCTGATTTTTCAGTCTTTTACCTATTTCTACAGCCAACTTCGACAGCTTATATTTTTTGTTACACAAATCTGATCGACAAATCCTTCGGTCCGATTGTAGATATATGTGTTGGAAACCGACAAACCAAATTTCGTGACGATCCAACGGTTAAAAAACTCAGGATCGTGTTTTTCCCACAGCTGCGCAAGCCTGGCCGAAAATTGGGAAAGATCTTGTAATTGTTCACCTTAGAAGAACCACGAACCGTGGCTCTGATACCAATTGAGGAACAATTCAGAGTTTGGCTATGATTATTGACAGCCAAACACAAACAAACGAATTGTAAAACACATAATATTTGTCTAACTCGCAAAGACTCTTTTATTGAAGAAATCTAACTCAAAAACTTCAATTACAATTATGTGAGGTGATAATTAAATTCTTACCCTACATGGTATATTTATAGTAAACCAACATGTTTGTATAAAACTAGGATACTAATTACCATAATTATCTAATCCTAACACAATAAGATAATTATTATAGTTTCCTTATCTAATTAGGACTACATTCCTAATTGGACTCCGAATCCGATCCATGATCACGATCGTACTCAGATACATTCTCCAACAGTGTAGTTGTATTAAAACTACATTTAATATAAATCTAATCTAACTACTCTTATATATCACTATTCAAAAAGATATATGTATAACTCCACTAATGATTATAAACATTTTAAGAAACTTAATTACCTATTTCATTCCCTTAAAAACTTTAAAAATTCTTTTATAATCACACATCATAAGATGTACTACTAAAATTTGTATCAAATTTAAACTCTAATTAAATTTGTAGGCATAAATTACTATTATATCAAACATTGTGTACATATAAAACGTATAAAAATAGAGCTTATCGAGGGCTTCACCTTTTTTCTAAGTAAATGATGTTTGGTTAATATTTTTTGTGAGAAAATAAGCTATCTTAAGTAGATAAATAAAGTAGTACGATCTTATGATATGGTAAATTACATAAATACCTATTATAAAATTTGTTTTATCATATTAATATATTTTTCTGTCATTTTACTTTACTAAACCTCAACTTCAATTACTTTTTCAAATAAATCTACAAAAATAAAAGTTCCCATTTATAACTTTAAATATAACTATTAACTTTTAATTAGAATTACAAACTAGTATCTCCAACTACAACACGTTAACCTTTCCCTCCACATAAAAATAAAATAAAAAAATCACTCTTTATTCTTATGTTTACCTTAAGATAATAAAAAAAAAAATAAAGAAAGTTTATTGGGCGATATATTTATATCAATTATTTTTGTTATGTTTTGAAATGAAATACAAATACAAATTCCTAACCTGAGTCTTGTCCACCATACACAACCACCGTACCTTCAATCATATAATTAATAATTGGCTATTTATCTATGGAGCTGCCGGAGAATGACGTCATACCTTATGAAACCGCCGAACAGATGATACTCCGGTGGGACACCACCGCTTCCGAAGACGCTAGGGATCGTATGATCTTCGATTCAGACCGTCAACAGATCGATCGTTACTTACAAGCCGTTGATCGAATCCAGCTCAGCATCGATTCCGACGCAGAGTCAAAGAAAGTCAACGCAGCTATTCAGATAGCTATGGCTAGACTCGAAGATGAATTTCGTAATATACTCATCTCTCACACGAATCCAATCGAAACCGAGTTACTCACTGAGTCGATCTCCTCAACTCACTTAACTCCGAGAAATAGTACTTCGTTTAATGAGTTTCCGGTTTCCGATGATTACGATGATTTAATCTCCGGTTCCGGCGACGGTTCTGGCTCGTTTTCTGAACGAGGTGAGAGTAGTGTAACGATTTCTAGCTATAGATCTATGAGTAGTATCCGTGAAATAGATCTGATGAATTCGGACAGCGTCTGCGATTTACGCGCTATTGCGGAGCGTATGATTGCTGCTGGCTATTTTAGAGAGTGTGTTCAGGTGTATGGAAGTGTAAGGAAAGCTGCGGTGGACGCCAGTTTTAAGAAACTAGGTGTTGAGAAGTTAAGTATTGGTGATATTCAACGGTTGGAATGGGAGGCGTTGAATGCGAAAATCGGACGCTGGATACGTGCTGCCAAAATGTGTATTCGTGTTTTGTTTGCGAGTGAGAAGAGGTTATGTGAGCAGATTTTTGAAGGTTTGGAATCTGCTGCGGATGATGCGTGTTTTATGGAAACAGTTAAAGGTCCTGCGATTCAGTTGTTTAATTTCGCGGAAGCGATTAGTATTAGTAGACGAGCTCCGGAGAAGCTGTTTAAGATACTTGATTTACATGATACGTTGTTTGATTTGTTGCCTGATATTGATGCGGTTTTTGATGGAAAACCAGCTGAATCGATTAGGGTTCAAGCGAATGAGATATTGTCTAGGTTAGCTGAAGCTGCTAGAGGAATGTTGAACGAGTTTGAAAATGCGGTGCTTCGTGAACCTTCTAGAGTTCCTGTTCCTGGAGGAACGATTCATCCGTTAACTAGGTATGTAATGAATTACATAAGCTTGATTTCGGATTACAAGCAAACGTTAGGTGAATTAATCGTGTCTAGACCTACGACGGGTTCTAGATATTCAGATGATTTAACTACTCCAGATATGGATTTTACCGACCATGAAGAACAATCACCGTTAGCACTTCATTTGATTTGGATAATAGTTATATTACAGTTCAATTTAGAAGGGAAATCTAAACATTATAAAGACAATTCGTTATCTCATCTGTTCATCATGAATAACGTGCATTACATTGTTCAAAAGATCAAAGGGTCACCGGAATTGAGGGAAATGATAGGAAATATTTATTTAAAAAAGCTCACCGGGAAATACAGGCAAGCTGCAACAAGTTACCAACGAGCAACATGGGTAGGGGTTTTATATTGTTTAAGAGATGAAGGTTTACACGTGAGTGGAAGTTTTTCGTCAGGTGTTTCAAAGAGTGCTTTAAGAGAACGATTCAAGTCGTTTAATGCGATGTTTGAAGAAGTTCATAGAACACAAGCGTTATGGCTAATACCCGATACACAACTTCGTGAAGAGCTACGGATATCCATATCAGAGTTGCTAATTCCAGCTTACCGGTCATTTCTTGGCAGATTCAGGAGTCATATAGAGAGTGGGAGACACCCTGAAAATTATATCAAGTTTACTGTTGAAGATCTTGAGACCGCTGTTTTGGATTTCTTTGAAGGATGTGCGGTTTCACAACATTCGAGAAGAAGATCACAGTGATATGAATTTCAAAGTGGTTAGAATATTATAGGACACCATTCTTTAATTTATTTTCTTTTGTTGTGGTGATTGGTTTTTGGTTACTCTAAAGCTCTGATGACGGAAAATGGACGGAGGAAAGAAGAAGCCTCTTCATCAATTCTTCCTTGTAAGCATTGTTGTTTTTTTATCCTTTTTTTTTGTTACTTTGTTACGATTTGTTGTTTCACCTGTTTGTATGTGAACTCTTGTACATGTTTTATTATCGTATATCCCACTCTTTTCATACTAGAAAATTAAATTACTTTAACATTGGGGTAGATTGTTGCGTAACCTTATGGAAGCATTTGTACAAACTCGGTCTTGTATATCACAAGTCAACGTCATTCAGACCGTGTCACAATAATTTCTTTTGATGTTTAGTAATACTGCAAATCACAATCTGAATTTCTTTTTCATTGAATCGGTTTCAACTCATACATTGATATTAATTGGGGTCTACAACATTACTCCGTCTCTGTGATGAGATATCCTCGACAGTAATAATATGCCCAACAATAAGAATGAGACTCGAGTTGTGGCGCATCTGTCTGCAAGCCTTTTTTATATAACAGAAACTACAATTATTAAAATATGTATTAGGATTTTGGTGTATAATTTTGTAGCTTTTTATAAGGGGACATCTTTGACAACCTTAATCTATGTCATAAATTGGTACATGAACTTTATGCTCAATTTTGGTCCAACTTGAGAGTTGGTAGTTAGACATGTTTGACCATTCTACTAGTCAATATCTCATTTAGCCTATTCAACTTTGTTAATTTTTTGACACTTTGACTTGTCCAATGCATTTATATCCCTAAAAAAAAATTCGTTCTAGGAAACAATATCACCCGAAACTTTGTGATTTGCGAAGCTTTGAAGAGCTTATGAAGATGAAATCATGTAACAAGATATACTAATCTTGCAACAGAACTTAGAAATGCATGTTTGTGGTGCACAAAAAGTTTAAAACAAAAGTTAGACATGTTTGACCAAACTCATCTAGTTTTCTTTTCGTTTTCTTCGACTGCTTTTTCTTTTTCTTTCTCTTTCTATCTTTTAAGCTTTCCATGAAAGAAAAATCAAAGGACAAGTTGAATGCATTAATCCAAATGTTAAAGTCAATGAACAAAAGTCCACAAGTGAAAAGTCAAATACACCTGTTATTATATAGTTACTCTGTTTTATCACTTCATTATCATTATGAGCTGATCTGATTTCAGTCGGGTTCGGTTTGCCTACGTCTTTTCTTTTGAAGGTATAAGATATGGTTTTATGAGCAACGTAAGGAGACTAAATGAAAGCTAAAACATAGAATAGTAAGGGTTAACATTTAAGATGTCACATTTTGTTATACATATTTCAGCAAATTTAGACTAGTAAAGATGCATCATGTTGATAAGCCGGTTGATGCTAACATCTTTTTAAGCGAACATAGTTTTGCATCATCACAAGAGTCGACTCTTGCAATTTGAGTTTCTTTCATTCGTTATTCGCAAAATTACTTGCCATTAGTACAAGCTTATAAACACTCATTGCGAACATAATAAATTATAATAGTATTCGAGTAACTTTGATAATCAAAAGCCGAAAGCCCCTTTATAAACCTCTTTAAAAAACTTATTAAAGCCATCGCATGCTATTAAAAGCTTTCAGCCAAGCATTCATGTGTGTAAATATTATCCCTCTACAATTTATAGCTAAATAAACAAAATTGACAGCCACCCGGAATTAGCGGAAGGTGTTTGATAAGTGCCGAGTTGGATAACTCAGCACTAACCGACCGAATCAGATAGGCTTGCATTTGATAAGGTACTTAATGTCTTGATGGGCCGTGATACCAGGCTAGTCCTCGGATTCAAGAGCTAACTAACTTCCTAAACTTGGCCTTTAACGTAATGTTAACAACTATTATATTCATAACGAACAAAATAATGCTTATAACTTACAAAAGGCAATACATAAAGATGATACATATAAGAGAATATGTCTTTTAGTTGAATTCAAATGATAGCAAACCGAAGCAGTTGTTAATAGACATTTCCCCCTGCTTGTCTGGTAATCCAAATAACCGAGAGCCATGCTACTCTAATACCAGACACAAAACTAAATAGTCAAGGATTATTTCAACATATTACCCTATTCCAACTACCAAAACAAATCATCTTAAACATTATCTTGAGGATGTTACAAAAAAGAACTATGCAATTTAAACAGAGACAAGTAACGGTCAAACAAACACCCACCACCCGCGATAATATTTGCGGAAGATATGGCATCACATTAGTGCATAAAATAATAGACAAAACAACAAATTTCCATCGTCACGTCACACCCACTTGGTATTATTAATCCATATCAAGAAACTCCATCCTCTTTCTCATCGTACCCTTTAGATCCGTTGCTTCCCTCTCCACCTTCTGAGCCTGTACAGCATTTTATTAAACAATAAGCTACAATAGTTTGCAAACAGTTCTAAAGTAACATGGCTTGTATGTCAAAAGTATACTCAAGTCTTAACATCGTTTGTATCATAAAGCCTCATTAAATCACAACGTAAGTTTTTTTTATTATATATCAGGGGAAAACAATGTCAACAACGAAAAAAACACTCAAAGCCTTTTAAGAAAAAACGGATTTTATAAGAGGTTTCGGAACTTTTTTACAAAACAAACAGCAAAATATGAGTATAAATAAAACAATTACCCGTTTTATTTCAGCTTCAGAAACACGAGTCATATGAGGAGGAAGTTCCTCCTTCTCCAATTCCTAAGCATTTCATGTGGATATATCAGAAAAAAAGAACAGAAACTCAACATAATGTTTTTTTTTAATATTGCAGGATGTAATACCAGCTCGCCAATTAAAACAACATTTTCTCCACGGATTACGTATAGACCTAATGGAATGTCACAATAAAGATCGCCAACAATTACTCGCTCACATGCACCTTCAAGAACAGCATTAGCTGCATATAACCAGTACCACAAAACCATTTTTTTAAACTCTTATGCAAAATTATTATTAATGTACACTAAGTTTGATGATTAGAAAGAACTCCGGTACCAAATTGATCAAAAGAGCGAAGTATCCCCAATAGCTTCCTACCATCTCGTAGCAACACAAGAAGCTTCTCTGTACAGAAAAAGCAAAATTTGCACATTAAACTCAAGTCTCCACAAGAACTACAAGCAAGGAGCCAAAAAAGAGGCCTCGAAACAAAGACAAAAAGACTAACTTAACTATAAACCTAATATGCATTGAAAAATTATATCTGGGTTGAAATAATCATTTTTATTTACAAAACTCGTGCTACTAAAGGTCATTTTTACGTGTTTGATTTATAACAGTGTTCTAAAAAGCACTATGCAAAGATAGACGGTTGAGCATACGCCTAACACTGAATTAGTTAAACATGGGTTAACTGGGTCATTGAGAGGGTGCATTAAGCAATCTGATTTTAATCGTCAACTAGAAGACAGATTGGCAACAAACCATGAGACAGCCCTACAAATTGGAATTTAGGGTGTACTAGGTTTACTCGTGGATTAAGAATTCAATTTCAATATTTTACCTTTATATATCCATATGAAAGTCATTAAGAATTCACTGTGTTTTGAGGCCAAAGTCAATAGCAACATAACAATTAGAAAGGTATACATTGAAACGGGATTGTGGAAAGTCTATAAGATCAACCTTTCATATATGCATGTCAATGAGTATTCATGTGTTTCGGACCAATAAACAAAAAGTAAATCAATTACCTCTAAAAGTACATCTTAACTAAAAACTACGTTTGCAACATACTGATAAGGCTTAAAATGTCGATACTAAATTGTGCACAACCTTATGTCATTATATCACGAACTACTTGAATTTTTCTCACATTAACCAATATCAACACGAGACGTATAGTTACTCAAACGTGCACAAATCCACAATTATAAAATTTCCAATTACACAATCATTAACATCATACTTTAATCTCCACAAATACAAGTTATCGGTTTACTCCGACAACAGTAAATCCAAAACAAACAAAAGTTTCCAAATTTCACAAATTTAAAACCCTAAAAAAAGTGAAAATCTTACTATCAAGATAGCTTGCAAGAGAAGTAGACAAGTAAATATCTTCTGGACCTGCCCACGACATTCTTTACCAACAAATTAAACAACTTTGCATTGGCAGAACAAACCCCTCGATCTTATCAATTCCCCTAATTCAGATAAATAAAAAACCCTAGCTAAATCAGATCTAACTTAATAAGCTAATAAGCCCACTTAATAAGCTAAAACAAACACCCCCTAAACCGATTAAAAAAAATCGATTTTTTTTTCTTCTTCTTAGATCTATTATGAACCCTAAAATTATAAGTAACCCCAAAATTGGGGGTGTTTGGTTTCAAAGATAGATAGATAGATAGATCAACTAAATCGAGTTTAATACATTCAACTGGACTCTTTTGGTTTTGCTGTTTTGTATTTTTTGGTCCTTTTAGATTTTGAATATTTTAACTTTACACCCTTTTCTTATAAGAATGACACTCTAAAATATTATGATTCTTATACAGTATCGTTAGACAAATGTGATGCGTTAACGTTATTTTCACATGTTTCAAATATCAGTAGTCTCAAAACTTGCAAGCAAAATGAATAAATAAATAATATCACTATATTTTTAGGGATGATATAAATAATAGTAGGATAGTCGTTAAAGAATTCCCTACTTGATTTTATTATATAAGTAACTTATATTGAAATATGATGTTTATCGATATTTGTCATATGTTCTTTAGGTTTGTTACCGAACTAAAAGTAAAGTCCAAATTTGAATCCAACAAAGTTTAATTTTCAATCTGAAAAACCAATTAAAGTAATAGCTTGAATATCGTAGCTAAAACACGAAGAAAAAAAATTAGTCGACAAAAGTGTTAACTAAGTTATTTATAATATTATCATTATCAATTTTCATATAGAAGTTCATAACACACCAACGTATTAAATCCATTATTAACATATATCCAAGCAAAAAAAATTAGAAAAAAATAAAATAGGGCTTCAACTCAAGTATATGTCTCCCTTGATTTAGTTGGCAATGGTCCAATCATCATGTGCCACATCACTCGCTCCTTCGTGTCATGCTTAATGTTTTTGGGAGATATACAAATGGTTTGTATAATAATATATGTGATCCACTTTCATGTTCATATCTCTAAAACAATATCTGAAAATTTGAATAAGAAAATGAAAATTATGAGTATACTTTGGTTTTGATAAAGTTAAGTAAAAAGAAATGTATATTGTTAGAACTTACATTCGGAATCGGTTTTGACCCATTTAGACCCATCATTTGCATCTTCCTCGTCATTTTTTGTTGCTTTTCCTTTACCACTTTTTGGTGATTGTCGATTTTCAATTAGTTTTCTAGCAGATGATGCTCGAGATGAATTTGGGTTGATCTTATTCTTAAGCATTGCTCTTAATAACTGCAGATAATAGAATATATTTAATATAAACTATGTATAATATGCATCTATATGAGAGAAGTTGCTTCGCTTCTTGAAGAGAAAAAAATGTAAAAAGTGTAGGAAATATTCTGGAAAACACTTTTTATATCACGTGTTGCTTCCAGAATGTTTCCTACCATTTTTTTTATTTAAACTAGCTTCTTATAAACAAAAATTTGACTTACCCTTTCCATTCTTGATTCTGGAAGTCGATCTTGCACGCTAGGCATGGGTGGTAAACCGCTACTGCATACAAACATTTTTTTCAAGAGGCTAGACAATGATTTTTTACTGATTGTCTTTTTACTGTTTTCCTTGCAAATATCTTTGCATTTACCAAGAATTACTCTAATTGTGCGATCAATATCTTCCTCTTTGTTATCTGGATTAGTGATAACTGTAGTTGAGAGTCTTCGATCAACTTCTAAGCTCGATGGACAATTAAGAAATCTATCCAATGGAAGATCAGCTGACATTTCTCCTTGTTTATTAGCTGGTTTTTTAGTCAAGAGTTTTTTCAACTCTTTTTGTAGTTTTCCAACCTCTTCAGGCGTGAATTCAGATAGATCTGGAGACGACGATGCTGTATTAATTTGATCATTGTCGATTTCTTCTTCATTTTCAGTTGGTGACAAATCATTGTTTCCAAACGTTCCTATTGTTAGTAATCCCTGAGGCCAATCGTTGAATTCTTCTTTCTGAGATTCTTGCTTCATGTGATCTGCATGATGAATAATGAATTAGAATATCTTTCGTTGGTAGTTTCAAATGATCAAAGAACACGGTTCGTTATTCTAAACTTTTTTGATCGCTTAAGACACTTGCGAAAATCAAAGTTTAATAATTTAATGAATAATATAAAGAACTCCAAGAAGGCAAGAACACTTTGCATACAATAGACAACCAAAAACATTCCAACACTTGTTTCGTGGTTTAAGAAACTTTTCATTTACAATCACCAACCTTAAAATCGACAAATCTAACAAAATATTTTTGGTTTTCAATTGTTCAAGTCCTCATATTGTATTTTTTTTACGATGAAAAATATTCATGCAAAACATCCATGGTTATCAGTCTCCTAATATTTTCTATGATTAATAAACTTCACTAATGACCTACACACCCTAGGTAGATACATACAGAAAGGTGATAAATCGGAGAAGAAACAAGATCAGGTGACACAAAACATTCCATCTGCTGCGGTTAGGATTTGGCAGTGTATATTAAAACGTAAATAGATAGAAATAAAAAGGTTACGTACGAGAAGCAGTTATATTCGATTTATGCCCTTGTCCACCATTGAGTTTACTTTGCATCCAATTAAAGAACTGCAGGAAAAAAAAAATTTACTACAGCGTCTATTGGAAATTATGTAAAGAAACCGCGAAAAGAAGAAAGAAAGTTAACCCTACCTTCATTTTTTAAACCAATATGAAGAGAGTGTTGAGATGAGTGAAGCAGATCCTAGAAGCCAATGAGAGATGGGATCTTGGAATTAATGGACGAATGAAAGAAATACGAGCAGTTTAAGTAGTTGATTGACTGCTGCTCGAATCTTCCTGTACGCTTAGAAGCTGATTGGTACAAGTATCCAAAAATCGCGATTCGACAACTCTCAGTCACTTCTATTCTATTCCTTTATGTTATATAGGAATTAGATTTGATATGTTGACATATCCCAGTAACCCATGCATAAAAAAATGGTACAATCTTATTATAAATTTATAATAATCCCTTCTTGTTTCCTTGTAATAATACATTCCCAACAATATTTAGTGCAGAGGTTGAAATTGCACACGTAACGTTGTTTTACTCCGTTGGATCCATCTTGGTACACTCTTCTGCTTCCAAATACGACATCGGGTTATGTGCTAATTACAATTATTTGATAAACAATGGTGATCAATTATGAATTCTAGCCCATGGTCGATTGAAATAAGTGGGTTTAGTTCTTCTTTACTATTAGAATAAATATTTTGAAATTATGCCGACATCATAATCCAAACAAAAGAGACGATGATGATGATAAGACGACACTTTTTCTCAACACTTGTGAACGAGTGTGCCCATGTTTGTCGAAACAACAATGGTATAATGGACATATTTTCCTTATCTAGAGGCCACATTGTCATTATCACTAGTGAAACATAGCTTTGTGACAAACATTTGATTACAAAACATATCAAAGATTGGGAAGTTATCAATGTATATATACAAGTGCTGTCGCGCTAAGGTCAATCACGTTGTGTTGCATCCTTCCTTTGAATATGCCAGTAGTTACACTACGAAAATATAACGGCTAAATTACTCCTCAACACACGTGTATTAGTTGTTAACTTCTTTTTCTTGTTTCTCGATCAATTTACTAACTACTATAATACAAAAAGACACCACGTTAATAGTTTTAACAGTAACTTGTCGATGATAATAGTAGTTTGAAATTTGACCCTTATCAATTATTAATCTATATGACTATATGTTCCATAATTACCAAAGACACTGTTAGCTATTTGCCAAAAGACCCAACATGTATACAAAGTAAGTTTCTTAACAAAATGTTCAATAATATCCCCTTTGTTAATTATTGAACTTTTATCAACGGTTTATGCATAGCAGTGTTATGACACCTAGATCAATAGATGTAGTTTATAGACGTATTGGCTTTGTAATCCAAAAAGTGTTAGCGGCGCAGCTTGTTGCCACTTTGTAAAATTTTCACTAACTAATTAATCTAATATAAATTCTTATCCATTGCTATTTTAGAAATAAGATTTTTTGTTGACATGTTAATTGTTGTATAAAAGTTGTCATGTCACACGTTGTCATAAATCAAGCCACGGATTATATAAAGTGATACAAAGCAAACGAGAAAACCAATGACATAAACTAGAAATAAACTATGATACAAAAGTCAAATACTTCTTTTTACGATATTTTTTAAAATACTAATTAAGAGAGGTAATGTAATAGGGACCAGTTAATTAAGAAGGAGAAATTATGTGTTAATAAGAGTTGATACGTGTAATTAGCAAACAACAATGATCGTGGGTAAATCCGACCAACACGTGGACCAAACAGCTCCAAATCCCATAATCAAAATGGTCTCCTGTTACAACAATCGCTCTCCGTTGTAGAAGCGTACGATTTCTACTTATTTAATTTTTTATATGATTTACAGTTAAGCTTCTACAATAGTGTAGTCCCACACCTTTTGACTTCTTATTTGATCATTAGAGCGCTCTAGGCCCTCATAAGGTTCGGTTTGTGTTATGCCTTCATAACTTAACTTATGGCTGGTTGGGTTGTGTTATAAAGACCGCGTTACATGTGTAACGTGTGTTATATAAATTTTTTTTTAACTAATATTTATAAAGTTTAATATAAATAGGTGGGTCTAGAATTTCGTGTTATGGTTCAAGGGTATTTTTGATGTTATGTTAAGGGTTGAGTTATGCTGACGTGACCATAACACCTAAAGTTTCGGTATTATGATTGCGAGCACTTTTACCTCCCCTTTTAATAATTTTATAATCTTTTTTATATGTTAGATATTCATAAATGTCGATGCAAATAATTTGATTAACCTTTTAAAAATATATATGATGTGATTAATATGATTCTAGAAATATTAGTATCACACTAATAAAAATATATATATTTAATAAAAAATTTCTGATAATACGTAGTATACTAATTATTTAGGTTCAGAGGAGAGCCCGGAGGGAACTTTCCCGACGATTTGTGATCTTGGGATATGTCCTTTACAAAGGTCACTCATCCTTCCGAAATAAGAAGTTAACAAGAAGTTCTCGTTTATCTAAACGGCTAAACATGCTACTCTCGATACATTATTATACAAAAGAAAGATTAGGTGGATAAACATGAAAAAAGTTAAAAAGTATACATTATTTTTATGGGATATAAACGTCACCCACAGTGTCATAGACCCACTACTCAACTTGGCTAGTTTCTTAAGAATTCTACTAATTCATTCCTCGAGATTCATGTTAAAGGAAACACACTCCAATCAAGACTTGACTTGTTATACGATTTTTTACCGCAATGGAAATAAAGCCATGTGAGGGATACAACCATGAGAGATCTTGGGTTAAGAAATACACCCCATGTATCGGTATCGGTTGATCAAACTTTCCATATTAGGAATGTTATCATTCCTTTACTTGAAATAAGTGACCAAGTATTGAACTATGGTCCTCTACAATCCATAAAGCGGCATCGAAAAATACATATCGCATAAAAATGACCCCATATAATCATACAACCACTATGTTCAAAGAAATATGAATTTGCTAAACATAGACCTGATACTACATTATAAATAATCATCCTACATTTAAGGTGACCCCTCCTAAGAGTAAGACGCCTTAAATGTATATTATACATTAAACATAGCCCTCGGGGATTCTTCTAATAAACACACGACTATTAGTTTGAGATCATATACAGTAGAAACTCGATAAATTAATACTCGATTATATAATAAACTCTCTAAGATAATATTTTTTGTCTGTCCCGATTCGGGGATAGGGTGCTAAATTAATAATTCGCTAAAATTGATAATTTCCTTAAACCCCATATAAAATATAAATTAATAATTCCTTATATATAGCATATTACATGAATGATTTATGAAGGTTTCTTGAAAAATGTCTCAATTGTCTTTTATTTTTTGTTGAAATCAATTTCCCCTTGAATTTCGTCTCTAATTTTCCTTAGCATGGTAATAACTTCTGGTGTTGTTTCTAATAGCTCAACAAGAATTTGTTCAAGGTGATTGCCGTTTTAATAGCTTCGTTTCGCGAAGGGGGTTCCATTGTAGAACTTTCATCATCTTTATTAATTCCAATAACGCTTTCAATAATTTCTTCATCAGTCTGCAACTGTGCAACTACATTTTCCTCTGGGTGAGTCAGAACATCTTCGACATCCATTGCATTGCGATAACCCAACTCTTTGATCAAATTCTGGAGTTCTTAATTGCTTTCACCACCTTCATCTGAGTTCTCAAAAGTCCTGTAAAAACTTTTGAAAACTCAGATGAAGTATTCTACTATAAATTAATAAAATATTAATTTATCGATTAATTAATAACTCTTTTAATTAATAAATTTTGATGGTTCTAAATGTATTATTTTATAGATTTTCTACTTTAGTCCCAAATAGGAAAAGGAAGTATGTAACAGGTTAAAAGATAATTATTCATCTCTTTATATTTTCATTAATAGTTGATCATGAAATTTCCCAGTTACTATTCATGGAAAATTCCCAGGTAAAAGTAACAATGAAATTTTTTGTTGACAGCTTATGTTTACAATGTAAGATTAAAATGTTAACTGTCTACGAACATTTCCTCAGGCAAAACAGGTTCTTACGGTTCATATTTATTTTCGTGATAAATATATCAGTTTTACATCTATGTTAAAGTGACGGATTTAAATAAGAGATTCTGGTTTTAGCTGTTTATATCTTTTTCCGTCATTCTTCTCAAGGTGAACCAACCGTAAAACCTTCATGTCAGTGAATATTTGAATAAAAACCGTAAGTCTATGCATCAACTTAGTAAATTGGTCTACTATAAACACCTTCCCGTTTTGGAGCTTTATGTAAAACTTTATCTGGATGCATAATTGCCTCCACCTCATACATATGATAATTCCAAACAGATGCTCCCCTCATCTTAAAGAAGCTCAAATATAATTTTAACATGTCGAAAAGAACCAAGCCGAAAAATCCAGCATAACTGCACTTTACACTATTGCTTATATGCAACATTTTCTATAATAATTGGTACATGAAAGCTAAAATCAACCCCATCGAGTTAAATCACCCGTGATTAAGTACAAAATAGTGGGAGAAGGTTTTATCTCGAATTGATAATGTTGAATGTATAAGATATCGTTATTTAAGATATCGTTATTTACGTAATTGATTCATAGTTATCAATTACTTGATTTAAGGAATAATAGTTGATTTATTGTTATCAATTCCTTGATTTAAGGAATAGTCTCTTAAGGAATATTATTTTCCATTCCTATATATGTAACGATATTTCATAAGAATAATAATAAGAAATTTCGATTCTCTCTTTCGTTCGATTTCAATATGGTATCAGAGCAGGTTTCTTAAACCTTGCTCCCGATCAGAGATATGGCAGGAAACGATAAGAACAAGGATGGAGAAGGGTCTAACAGCGGGCTCTCATACGAATCGCCCTACTACCTTCATCCATCTGACTATCCAAAGCAACTGCATGTAAACGAAATTCTCAACGACAACAACTTCGCAGATTGGAGCCAAGAAATGACTAATTTCTTGTTTGCCAAAAACAAGATCGAATTTGTTGACGGGACCATTCAAAAACCAGAAAAAGGAACGAAGGACTATATGCCCTGGATGCGTGTAGACGCCATGCTAAAGGGTTGGTTGACTACCGCAATGGAGAAAAGCATACGAAACAGCGTTAAATACGCCGAGACCGCATCGGAGATATGGACAGATCTGAATGAACGTTTTGGGAAGGAAAGTGCTCCTAGAGCGTACGAATTAAAGCAGAAAATTGCCTCAACTCGGCAAGGTAACGTTTCTGTTTCTACATACTTCACGCAATTACGATCTATATGGGACGAGACTCAATCAATCTATCCTTTTCCTCGCTGTACTTGCAAGAAGTGTGAATGTGATGTTGGTAAAAAGCTAAACGAACATCAAGAAAAGGAACGGCTTTATGAGTTTTTGATGGGATTGGACAGTGAGTTTTCGGTGATCCGAACCCAAATTTTGGCAACCAAACCAACACCATCCCTTGGAACGGCGTATCACATGGTTGCCGAGGATGAGAGACAAAGAACCGTCTCGAATGAGAACTCTAAACAGCCCGAATCAGCCGCCTTTAAAACCTTCCAAAAACGCAACACTTATTCGGGACAAAGCAAAGAAAAGAACATCACACGAAGTATAAAGGAGGAAGAGCATTGCATCGAGTGTAATAAGGATGGTCACACTCGCGAAGGTTGTTTCAGAATTATTGGATATCCCGAATGGTGGCCTGGAAAGAAAGGAGAACGAACAAGGGGCAAGGCAGCGTGTGTTGAGACGAGTCCAATACCAGGTTTGACAAATGAAGATTATCAACTTTTTTTAAAACACTTTTCTGGAGCAGGTAATAGCGAAGGTACAAAACCTACGGCTAATATGACATACAAACAAAACGAAAAAGGTGAGTGGATCGTGGACTCGGGTTGCACCGATTACATTACTTACTTATCAAATGTCCTTGTTAACAAAGAAACAACCAATCTTGAGCCTCCTGTTCTCATTCCAAATGGGGACACTATTTCAGTGGAAGGAAAGGGTGACACAATTCTCCCAGGAGGAACCAAATTAAATGGAGTCCTCTACATTCCAAATTTTAAATGCAATTTACTTTCGGTTAGCCGACTTTGCCGCGATTTGCAATGTTCCGTAACTTTCTTTCCTGAATTTTGTGTTATGCAGGGACTACTGAAGAGGAACTTGATTGGTACGGGGAAATGCCGAGGGGGATTGTACCGGATGAAGATGATTCAAGAAAGAAGGGTCATGGCGGTCACCGTTGAGACATGGCACAAAAGACTTGGACATGCGTCGAAAGGAAAGCTTGCAAAAGTAGATTTTCTCAAGACTAGTATTAATAATTTAGGTAATTTTTGTGACCCTTGTATTAAGGCAAAACTTACAAGATTACCTTTTCCTACTAGTTTTATAAAAACAAATGCACCATTTGATTTAATTCATTGTGATATTTGGGGTGGATATCGTGTCCCGTCTTACACTAAGGCTAATTACTTTCTTACCATAGTAGATGATTTTAGTAGAGCGGTTTGGGTATACCTTCTCAAACACAAAAATGAAGCAAGTCAATGTCTTAAGGATTTTTATAAAATGATAGAAGTACAGTTTGAAAAGAAATTAAAGAGAATTAGATGTGATAATGGTGGGGAATTCACATCCATCAATATGACACGATTTTATCATGATATGGGAATTTTACTTGAAACCTCGTGTCCTCATACACCTCAACAAAATGGGGTCGTTGAAAGAAAGCATAGACACTTGGTTGAGACTGCCCGAGCCTTAAGAATTGATGCGAACCTACCAAAAATGTTTTGGGGAGAATGTATTTTAACTGCGGCTTATATTATTAACCGCCTTCCTTCAAAGGTCATTAAAAATAAAACTCCTTTTGAAATAATTTGGAATAAACAACCAGACTATAATTTGCTAAAAGTTTTTGGGTGTTTAGTTTATTTCAAGAACACGGATACAAAAGGGGATAAATTCGTTGAAAGGGGGAAGTCGGAGGTTTTTCTTGGATACCCTTCCCAAACAAAGGGGTACAAAATATATGACATTGAAACTAGAAAGATAGTAATTAGTCGAGATGTCAATTTTTGTGAGGAGAAGTTCCCATTTAAATATATCCAAGAAAACCGTGAAATGGATGATGTCGAGCCAAAAATACACCATGATTGTCATTGTGATGAGAATGTTTCATTAGTGAAAGAAAAACAATTTATTGAACAACCTGTTCAAGTCCATGATGAACATGACAGTGAACAAAATAGTCCAAATATAGTTGTTGGCATGGATCAAGTCTTAGGTGAAAATGAGCCCAATGTCAACAATTTAGATACCAGTGAACCAGTTGTGGAGAATCAGTATGACATCAGGCCCACTCGCACAAGAACACAACCATCGAGATTTAAAGATTTCGTGGTACAAATTCCTCCTTCGGTAAAGCACCCAGATTCCACGTCCAATCATGTTTCCTCAACGGTACGTCACCCCATCTCAAACTTTGTCTCTTATGCTAATTTTTCTACTAATCATAAGGCATTTTTGTCGGCCATCACCAATAATGATGAGCCAAAATATTTCAAACAAGCTGCCCAGGATCCGCGTTGGTGTGAGGCTATGATAACCGAAATCAAAGCATTAGAAAAGAATGGAACTTGGACGTTGGAATTTCTACCGAAAGGCAAACGAGCTATAGATTCAAAATGGGTTTATAAAATCAAATTCAAGCCAAATGGGGAGATCGAAAGATACAAAGCTCGTTTAGTTGCAAAAGGTTTTACACAAATGGAAGGAGTGGACTATCACGATACGTTCGCACCAGTAGCCAAACTAGTCACAATCCGAACATTGTTAGCCGTGGCGGTTAAAAGGGATTGGATTATTCACCAACTCGACGTGAATAATGCATTCTTGCATGGCGACTTGAATGAAGAGATTTACATGAAGATTCCGCAAGGTTTTTCTAAAGAAGGAGAGACTCGTGTTTGCCGTTTGCGAAAATCTTTGTATGGACTGAAACAAGCTTCTCGGAATTGGTATCACAAATTTACAAGTTTTCTCTTAAGTATTAATTTTAAGCAATCCAAAGCCGATCACTCGTTATTCATTTATGAAGCAAAAGACGTGATGGTCATGGCATTAATTTATGTGGATGACGTCATTATTACCGGAAATTGCTTAGATAAAATTCAAGAGGTAAAAGAAAAGCTTGACAAAGAATTTAGCGTCAAAGACCTTGGACCATTGAAGTACTTTCTCGGGATAGAGGTTGCTAAGACTAGTGATGGTTTAGTTCTTAGTCAGCGGAAATACACAATGGACATACTTAAGGATTGTGGTATGTTGGATTGTAGACCAAGTTCATTTCCTTTCGAACATGGCCTAAAACTTGATAAAGGAGAAGATGAAACCAAAATTGATGCAAGTCAGTACCGAAGATTAATTGGGCGTTTGTTATACCTTCAAGCCACTCGACCGGATATTACTTATTCTGTAAATGTCTTGAGCCAGTTTGTGGAAGATCCAAGAAGTAATCACTTAGAAGCAGTAAATCGTGTTCTTCGTTATTTAAAAGGTACACCTGGACAAGGAATATTATTTTCTCGAACAGGCAAACCGGTGCTAGAAGCTTATTGTGATGCCGATTGGCTAGGCTGTTCTTTTACAAGACGTTCGCGTACCGGCTATTTCCTATTGCTTGGTGGTTCTCCCATCTCTTGGAAGACTAAAAAACAATCCGTAGTATCACGATCTTCAGCTGAAGCGGAGTATCGCGCTATGGCTTCCACGGTTAGTGAAATTGTTTGGGTTCGATGGCTACTTAGTGAGTTGAAGATTGATGCTTGTTCGCCAACTTCCTTGTTCTGTGACAATCAAGCGGCTCGTCATATAGCGAACAATCCGGTTTTCCATGAACGAACTAAACATGTGGAGATGGATTGTTACTTCGTTCGTGAACGCATTGAATCTAAACAGATTATACCCATGCAAATTAGCAGTCAAATGCAAGTTGCGGATCTATTGACAAAGGGTCTCACTGCTCGTCAACTTCGATTTCTTTTAAGCAAGATTAGCATTGCAAATTTACATGCTACATCTTGAGGGGGAATATAAGATATCGTTATTTAAGATATCGTTATTTACGTAATTGATTCATAGTTATCAATTACTTGATTTAAGGAATAATAGTTGATTTATTGTTATCAATTCCTTGATTTAAGGAATAGTCTCTTAAGGAATATTATTTTCCATTCCTATATATGTAACGATATTTCATAAGAATAATAATAAGAAATTTCGATTCTCTCTTTCGTTCGATTTCAATAGAATGTGACAACATTAATCAACCCTGGGGACGACATAGAAGCTAGGCGGCTAACCAGTTTATTGCATGGTGACTTATTACAAGCGCGATGATATATGTCTTTACATCTATCTTGTATGCTATAATTTTACAGAAATAAACAGCATATCTAGATCATCCATTAAACATGAAAGTCTAAAGATAAGAATAAGAAGTGTTGACCTGGTAATGTCTCTGAATTGCGGCTGACACTTGTGAGTCTAGACCATGTACATGATTTTTGCCGTAGTCCAGCAACAAATGGCTCTGATGCTATAAGTAAACTAGAGTCGACTAAAATAAGAATAGAAGAACCAAATCCAACCAATTGCCTATTAATGCAAAGTTGATACGTTGAATTTGGAGATGCCGAAGCCAACCTGTCAGAGTGGTTGTGGAGAACAACTCTAAAGTACAAACTAGTGGATATTTGCGAAATCTAGAAACTCGAGAGAATGTTAAAGGCTGGTAAATGAAACTGACAGGCATCTGGCTTATTGAACTTTTAAGCAAAAAAATTGTAAAGCATAAATCACCAAAAAGTGAAAGGGGTTGTAAGATTTGACAGCCATCTACAAAGTAAAGAAGCGAAGCCATCAGTTTCAAGAGTTTCGGTATGCAAATGAACAGAACAGATACGGACAGATACTTAAAAGTATTTTGATACGATATGTCCTTCAATCATACATTTTAACTACATATAGAACTCAGTAAGATGGTAAAGGGTGCTGATTCACATTCCTCAAGGATCTAAACTCTAATGAATAAAATGGTTAGAGGCAGGATTTGTTACTTTTAAAAAGGATTTTAAATGATACTTACAGAGTCAATATTAAAATACAGCTCACGCCATTTCAAAGAAAAAAACTATAAACAATATAACATAAAGATTAGATACGTACACGGATATTTGCTTAAACCATATAAACATTTCCAATACGTCCACGCCATTTCAAATACTTTTACCTTGGGTGACAGTATACTCACTGTAGCATCACATCTACTAGCTCGAAAACTAGGATACAATTCAATTTAAGTTACTTATGCAGCCTAATGTCAACATATACAAAAAAAAAACTAATTCCTATAAGCAATCGATCAAACCACTTACTTGTTTATTGTAACAATTTTTCTGTAATTAATAAAATTACGACTCCTACTAATTCATATAAGCGATCCAATTACCCAAACATGTTTAATGGATTGTATTGCCCTATTTTAATAATCACTCAGGGGATTAGTTAGCTTTTAGCCATTGATCGATAGCAACCTTGATACTAGTCATGGTCCCCCTAGTGGATTCTTTCGACAAAACAAAGAAAAACATCGGCGTATATACATAAGATACATAATCATTGTGCAACATGATATAGATTTTGCGTTTTTCAGTTATTTTTAGACCTACTTTCTAGCTTTCTAGCAACACAAGTCGCTGCATGAATCACATATTTCACAACAGCAATTAAGGCATTCAAAACAAGCAAGTGCAGTACATAGTTGAGTGAGAGCAATAGCGCATTGATCATTCATTTGAGAACACGATTGGATGAATCCCTTGCAACAGAAACGATCAAGAATGATACTCCAACATGAGGAAGCTGCTTGCATCATCATTCCTGCAGGCTCGTTTAGCTTTAATTCTTCTATTCCTGGAGTTAAATTATCAACCGTTGCTATCACGTTACCAAATCCAATACTTATGTTCTTCAAATATATGATCTTGTGATTCTCCAACTTTGAACACTTCTGCAGTTCAATTTATATTGCATAAACAATGTCAGACATTTCAGATCAGTTCTCGCTTTGACAAATACTAGGTTTGACTTAAAAAGTCAAAATAAAAATCGTAGAAACATTTAAAATGAAAATAATTGTAAAGGTGCACCTCCTCCGGTAGAACTGATTCAATGGCTGGCTTTACTTTGTCACTTTGGACTAAATTCATATGAGTATATTCGGAAGGAACCCCCATTTGAAGGCTCATTTTTGCAATCTACGTCCAATAAAATACTGATCATACAATGTGTAGAAAGGAAAAAACGACTTGCTTGTTTTCTATCTTACTTTATATTTCATATGTTTAAAGTGAAGTGAAAACTACAAACCTTCTCCTCTAACTGTTTATTTTCATCTAACCATGCACGTGCCGTGAGTGTGTCAATCTCTCTTCTCGCACAGACCTGAAAAGTGGAAGCATCAAAATATTCTATGAGCCCCAGAAGATTATTTCAGTACGCCCACAGCTCTTATTTGTTCACCATGATAGAAAAATTTATCTTGTAAATTAGAATCTTTACCTTGTCCAAAGGTATCCCCTTTGCATTCCTCACTTTGACATCAATCGTACAAGTGCTCATATCAGCCATGAAACCTCTAACTTTAACATTGTCAGGAAAGTTCCCGTGGTATCGACCTGATACAATTAATGGAGTTCCACACAAGTCGGGGATTCGAAACGGGTACATCTGCAATAAAGAAAACAAATATTGGTCAAATAAGATAAATGAGTTGAATGCCTCATGGAGAATTATGAGTATAAACGGTGTGTCAGACAGTGTACCTCAAGTGAATCAATGTTTTCAAGGGCATCAAGGGTTACATTTGCTAGTACAGGAGATAAGGCATTATTTAGCAGGCGTGGTAATCGTTCACTTATTGAATCTGGTCAAAACAATGGTTTAACATGCCACCCGTTTTATAAGATAATGTAATCATTAAAATATTATACGATATCGGTACTGGGTGAAACTGACCTACATCATATGCAGCATCATAGCATCCCCTTCCCATATGTGCAAGCATTTGCAAAAAATAATGATTGCAGTATGAACCTGAGAATCTTGAAAGTATAACTCAAAGGAACGATATTTGTAAATTTCGAAAGATTAAGAGTACTATCGGTTATAAAAAAATATCCCACCTATGCCAAAAGTGCAAATTCGAGGACAATTTATTCCTCCATCCACAAGGGGCTCTTTCATTATTTTACATATCTCTCTTTCATCTTCAACAGACCCATCAGTAATGAGAAAAATAAGAGGAATAGATTCACCGGTCTTCCCAACAATATCAAATGCCTAGAAATTATGATTACAAAATATAAATCATTTAGTTTCAGATGTGGAATTGTAAATTATAAGACACATATTCAGAGGACGATACGTACCTGTTTAAGGGGAACTAAAAGGTTTGTACCTCCTTCGGCAATACAATTTGTGTGCATCCATTCAGTTGCATTTGTGATTGCTTCATCTGTTGCTAACTCCAATGAAGATGAAAACGATTGAACGTCTCCATTGAAGGCTATAATGTTGAAAGAATCTTCTTGATTAAGCTCTGAGAGGTAACTTATGACGGCATCTTTTGATTTCTCAAGAGGATCTTCTTGCATACTTGCACTTATGTCTATGAGGAATACCACTTCTTTTCTAAAAGGCTACACGGGTGCACATTAATTAAACAGCTGATGTTAGTTATTATTTGTTTTATTGTCAAATATGGTAACTAATGAAGGATTCTGGAAGTTACTCGATTTCTTTTCCACAAACCTTAGTGTTTCTGTTATTCCCGGGAAATAAATAAAAGCAAAACATATCTCTCTGATCATGATCATTTAGAGATGGTGTCTGCAGTAGCAGACCAGCAGGGATATCATCCTCGCACACCTAAAAAATTAGTTTTTACAACATTATTTTTGTATTTACTCGTTTTACTACAGATAGAGGATGTAAGGACTTACAGAGAAAGAAAAACAAAAGTCTTGAGTGGACCATTTCGAAACTTCTGCTTCATATGAGAAGCCTAATTCCCCAGCCTGTCTTCTTGTTTCCTTTTAAAAGAAAAAGCGACAAAACGATAACTATTTGATATAAAATACTAAACTAACATTTAAAAGCTTACCTTTAAAGGATGATTAGCGATATTGCACATGATCGCGGACTCTGTACCAGAGTTCACATTTAGTTGTACTTTTTCCTTTAGAGAATTTCCCTTCAGTACTGGCAAAACATGAGTCGGGAAAGTGAAAGGCACGGTGAGGCAGAATTCTTGACCTTGATACAACAATTTCTGAGACCATCTAACGGTAACATGGATATATGATCCTCCTTCAACCTTGTGACGTTGGCCATCAAAGAGTAAGTACATTGGTTTAAAAATTTGCAAATGTAGAATCATAATGCAAAGTTGGTGAAGAAACCTGCGAAATTTTGAACATGTATGTGTTGCCTTTCATTAGAAACCCATTCGTTGTCTTGGATACTTTTCCTTCGTCTTTTTCGTCTTGTGGAGTTGTGTACTTGGTAGAATATGCTCGTTTACTGGTATCCACCTCAATACCTAGAACTGAACCCTGTTAGCCAAACCATGTTCTTTTCAGAACTAAAATACGAAAAATATTTGATAGTAAACATTTAAACAACCAAAATAGCAAAAATCATTTCACAATTCTATACACTTTTGGTTTTTATCTTCGTAGTTCATACAACTTTTAAAGTCTAATAAATCAGGTTCGTGTTACTTTCTTACTTTGAAATATTTAGAACACATTATAGATATATGGATCTATATAATTAGTTTTACAAAGAGGTTACAACCTAAAGCTTTTATAATATTTTGTTTGTTTAGATAAAAAATATCTAAAGCTTTATATCGTAATATTTTTGATCCACAAAAAGTATCTTTTATAATGTTCTGTTTGTTTAAATAAATAAAAAATATTTTGTAAATTTTGAAAGACATTTGTGGGTCTTGTTGTAGAATATATTTGTTAAACTCAAAAGTAGATACGAAATTAGAGATTGTACATACTCTATAGTCTATACTAATTTATGCTTTTATCAAACATATGGGCCCACGTTAATACTCCATAGTCATACAACGGTTGATGGGCATGGACCTCAAAACCTCCACATCACTTCTAATACAACTCTCCACATATACCCAATACACTATCCAACTCCACCAAATTACAAGAATTATCACAAATTCACAATATTAAAAATGTGTATTTTTTTTTTCTGTTTTTGTTTTTTTTTTTTTAATTTTCTTTTAAGTTTTTTCTTTTTTTAGAGTAAATTATGTTGTTGGTACCTATATTTGTATCAAAATCACTCTTTTAAGGTTTTTTTTAAAAATTACACCATTAGTCCCCATTGTTATAAATTTCTTACGCCGGTAGTCCATTTCTCTAATGGCTGTTTATTTTTAACGATTTGAAGCCCATGTGCCATACACATGAGGGTATTTTAGTCATTTCAAGTTTTTAACTTACACTTTTGGTCCCTTCAATTTATATTTATTTCCTTTTTAGTCCAAAAACTAAAAAGTAAAAACTAATACTTATTTTTTTTTCGGGGTACAAAAACTAATTTTTATCTTTTTCCTTTAACACTTTCTTGTTATCATGTTCTTCAGCTGTGTGTGTATGTATGTGTGTGTGTGTGTGACATGAGCTTGAAATCTGATTTTTATAAATTAAATTAATAAATGCCAAGAAAATGACTAATATACCCTCATATGCGTGACATATAAGCTTTAAATCGTTAAAAATTAACGGTCGTTAGAAAAATGAACTATCAGCGTAAGAAATTTACAATAATAGGGACTAATAGTGTAATTATTTTAAAAAAAAACCCAAACTATTAATTTCGATACACAAATAAAAACAACGGCGTAATTTACTATTTCTTTAAGCTTCTCGGTCCATTAATTAAACAAAAATAAAAAATCATAATCAAACAAAACATGAAGTTGATATATTAAAGTCAAGTTCCTTTTCCCTTTCAAAGTCAAAGGTCCACACCAATAGCCCAATAATTGCAATTATTCGTGGACAACATACTTGCTTGGAAAAAAAAGAAAAATTATTTATTTTAGTAGAAAGACATTTTTATACAAATGTTTATCTTTATATTTTACAGGTTCTAAGAAAGTCTTGTTATAGTATTATTTTTACTAATTATTTTTCTCAAAATCATATTTCTAAAACTTAATGTTCTTGGTATTTAGCTATAATAAATTAAGTCGATTGTTGTCCTTGAGGTTCGAACCTTACTAAATAAAACGTAAACATTTTGGATGGTTTGAATTGAAACTCGCTAAATAAACATATTTGATGGCCCATGAAAAAGTAATACGGTTATGAAGATATCCTGGTTAGGCCACTAATTACATTTGTCAAAAACCGCCTTCACCCGATAACAAATATATATCAATATCTTCGTATCTCGAAAAGAAATTTTTGGTAACACATTATAGTTTAATACATACTTTTAAAAAGATTAGTCTACTTATATTCCTAAAAATATGGGAGCTATTTTGTGTAAAATATATAAGGGGTGTTTGTTTCGGCTTATTAAACGCGCTTACGAGCTTATGTAATTTTTTTTAAGCTCATAAACCCATTTTTTCCGGCTTATGAACTTATGAAGTTGAACTTATGGCTTATTTATAGTCATAAGCTCAACTTTATAATCTCATAAGCCTGAAAAAAAAAATAGGTTTATGAGCTTATGAAAATTTTCGTAAGCTCATAAGCCAGTTATATAAACCGAAACAAACACACCCTAAATATAAAGTAAAATTTACCTGTTCACCCATAGGAATAACAATTCTACAATCACAAGATGAGTTTGATCTAACACAATGAACTCTCCAGATTCCGGTAACCGTAACAAACGCAGTATCCAAACAACAATCGACATCCATCGTAATCCCATGCATATGCAACGGAACCATCGCCGGTGGATCACAATGTCCGTACACATACGGCTGGTAGCTACAAATATCCGGATTATCAACGGTACAAGGATCAACTATCACCGCGTAAGCCATCGGAGCAGTCGGTAACTGATTCTCGGATAATCTTGTTGACGAAAAAGATGAAGATGATGAGAATGATTTCTTCATGGATGGAGGTTTTGGAATAGTCATGGAAGCTTTTTCTTTTCCGTATGAGATTCGTTTTGAGAGCTGGAGACCGGCTTGGACTGATTTTGAGAACTCGTCGACGGCCATCGGAAAGTCTCGCCGGAGAAACTGTCGGAGTGTGAATGTGTGTGTGAGAGAGATGAAGAGAGTAGGTGTGTGTGAGTGACGCTTGGTATAATTGGGGGGGCATGTTATAATAGTAGTAGGTTTTTCTTTTTGGACACATGTAATTGGAACACGCTAAGCATGTTTAACTTCTAATTATTATTTATAAATATGATGATGATGATCATAGGTGTTATTGATATATAATTTTATAGTAAACACGAGCTTGTCCTATTGGTAGGAGCTTGTCTTCTTCTATATAAGATCTTGGAAGTCACTGTCCAATTGAATGTTATTGTAGCCCTGAATCACTAACATAGTCGTTCTAAAAAAATATATATAATTTTATGAAGAGAAAATCACAAAAATAATCACTTAAGAATTAAAAAATACCAAAATAATCATTTTTCTCGAGCCATTTTTTTCGTCGCGAGATTGAAAATATTATAAAGGAAGTTATATTTATATTAATTTTGACATATTATCCGTCTAATAATTATTTTAAGAAAATATATCAAGTTTTATGACCCTAAATAAACTTTGTTTCTTGTAAAAGATTTATAGTTTCTCTTCTATTTGAACATTTTGAACTACTTTAAAAAATAATATAATCAATTCCATATATATCAGTTATAATTATAAATTATTTGTAACAAAACCAAAATTATCAAGCGTTTATACATTCTTAGACCTACAAAAATGTAAGTGCCATGTCATATAAGTTGAGAAGTTAATTGATATGAAATTGAGATTGAATTATAAGCATATAAATTTATACATAATCATGGTGAAGACAGGGGGCCTGAATGATACTCGGCACCCCCTATCAGACTTATTTTATATAAACATTTTATTCAAAAACTTGGATTTTATATGTTGTCTCCCTAAAAGATTCTAAATATTACATATCGGCCTCCCTCAGTGACTCCAAAATATTATATAACAGACCAAAATTTTATTAAGTAAGTTGCGGTCTTCGTCAATCTCTAATCCACGCTTCGTCTCTTACCACAATGGATAATATTCAATTTATCCAATTAATGAAATTTGATTGTTTTAGCAATTACTTTATTCGTACCTTTTTGAATTCATGAGTTGTAAGATATTAATATTTAAATTTAAAAGACAAGTTAGAATATTATTAATTTAAATCTAGATGGTAGTATGCATGTACTTTGTACAATCGATGTTTGTAACATGGTATACAATTTGTACATTTTTGTATTACTCGTATATACCACATACTTTTAATAATACCTAAGTTTAGATATAGTCAAAAGTAATTGAGTGTGTTTATTTTTATGTATAAAAGATTTGTTAAAGGGATAAAAGAAAAAAGTTAGCTCAAGAAAATGAATCGGGGTCACAGTGACATCCAATTAAGAAATATGCGATCTACAAACCTTATATCAAAGTTAGTTATCACCTAATATTCACCTAAGAAGAAACCTCCAGAAGGAGGCTCGAACTCAAGACCTCCCCTAAAAAAACCTCCAGAGGGAGGCTCGAACTCAAGACCTCCCCTAAAAAAGGACAATCTTCTATCAGTTGGACAAACCCCGTTGAAAAATGAGTGGTTTATTCTAGAATAAAAAAGTGAAGAATCAATACTATGCTAAAATAGTAAAAGTCGGTACTAGACTAGTGTTGAGGCATTATTGGTCCCATAATATTTACGTATTTCACTTTTAAATGGTCAAATGACATAACATGGAAACAACATAATCTTATATAAGATCTTATGATAACTTTGTTGTGTCTTGTTAACATCGAATAAGTTGTTAATTGTTATGTCAATTCATTGTGAAAATTTGAGATTGTAGACCTATTAATTAGCTTTAAGGAAATGGCTGTGTTATCTATAGTTACAATTGTTTTTGATAGAGATTTTATTAAAAGCTAATTTAAATCTTAAATTTATATTTAATTTTTCTTTCATTATCTAATTTATAACACTTGCATATGAAATTAGAGATTTGTACATCAATAAAATTATATCCCATGCCATTGTATACAACATGTAAAGAAGATGACTTATACATAGAAAATTTACTTTTTTTACATATAAAGTACGAAACAAATAATCCATGTAGGTTATTTGAAAAGGAAAATTTATCGAGTCAGATAAACTTATTTAAAATTGCTCATGTGAATGGAAAATAATTTTTTTTCTTCGTGTTTATGTTATTTTAAAAATAAATGAATCTTTAACTCAAATGTATACAAGTATTGAGGTGACTCGGACAACTCACACACGTTGCTTCGACAAAGCTCTATGTTATTCTTGGCACACGTCTAGATCACTTTCCTAGTTGCGGGTAAGCGTTACCCGGTCACGGGGCCTGGTGCTATCCGATCCTTAACTTGGATCACTACCGAGCAAAAACACCCCTGATTCCGGGCAACCCTCTCCCCTGCTCGGATCAAATACCGAGCACAAGACTCCATCTCCTCTACCCGACAACATACCCAACACAACTCGTGCTCTTTGCTCGGGCAAAATCCCTTGGTCGCGTGTAACACCCTGAACCAAAAGCACACCATTTTATTTTTATATCTTGCAAAACATTTAACCAACGTTCGACAGTGTTACTACTTCAATACATAAGTTAACGATAGACAACCGTTAACATCTTATTTTACAAACTTTAGCAGAAGCTTTTACGAAAATATTTTAACTTTATACATTAAGGTCACATTTCCTTCTTCTTTAGCTTGCCTTTCCTTAAGTATTCTGATTACCTACAAAACATACAATTAACATAGTATAATAGCGTAAAACTAGTGAGTATATATTTTTCTATGTTCTTTTAAATATTTCAAGACTAATTAAAGTCTTATCTTTCTTTCACGACTTGTTAAAAGTCATATCTTACTCTTTATTTATCTTTCTTTCCCGACTAACTAAAGTCGTATCTTACTCTTTCTTTATCTTTCTTTCCCGACTAACTAACTTGTATCTTACTCTTTTCTTTATCTTTCTTTCCCGACTAACTAAAGTCGTATCTTACTTTTTTCTTTATCTTTCTTTCCCGACTAACTAAAGTCATATCTTACTCTTTCCGACTATTTAAAGTCATATACATACCCTCATGGCATGTCAAGTTAATACTATTTCTTTCCGACTAATGAAAGTCGATTTTACCTCTTTCCCGATAAGTAAATGTCATTTCTAACTCCTCTTTAACTTACCAATGGTATAGGGTACAAATCATACACCTAAACTACATTAAAAACTACTGAAAACTACCATGGGGTTTCAACACGGTGCATTGAAACAATCTGCAACCAAAACCAAACCTACAGACCTCCCACTGCGGCGCAGTGGTGGTCCAGAATGGTTGGTTTGGTTTCCTTTGTAAAATCCTGCACTTTCAAGTTAAGATCTAGCGCTTCTTACCCTTTTTTCCTTTAACCATTTTCATACATTACTCATGTATCTTACCAATCTTTCAAAGGTTATATTAACATATAAAACATTATATAAAATCTTCATATACTCACATTGAAGTCGAATTAAGCCTATAATACACAAAGCTCTTTCCCTTTTACTCTTATCCTCCAAATTTGCGTTTTTACAACCAAACACAAATTTGTCTTTCAATAAATCTTACATACATATAAACACACGTATTAACTTCATTACAACTTTTTCTAACTCTTTAACTCTTAATCTAAACATATTTGACATTTCTACCCAACTTGCCACCTTTTGGATCTTTTGACTCATTTAACATTCTAATGCACAAACAAGCATTTAAATACTTTACACATCTTACACAAATCATAATAACACATTACAAGTAATGTTTTATTCCCTCTAACCATTTCCTGCCCGTTTGGCAACTAATGTCTCATAATAACACAATTTTGAGTACTATTTATTATATTTTCTATCATAAACACGATAACAATCATTGTTAACACAATTCTTTTATTCCAAAACATTCATACAATGATAAATACTTCAATCAACATTTTACCTCTTTGCACTAACTAGCTAAAGCATGAATTTTTATAAAATTCATATAAGTTAATCTTTCAATCTTTCAAACTTTTACATATATTACTAACATCAAAATAACATATAAACAAAGCTTAATTCTATCAATTCTTCAAACTTCATGATTATCCTCAAATAATCATATACCTAATTTTAACCAAATTAAGTATTTTTATCTTTCAGTTAAACATCTAAATGATGTTATAACACAAAATACAAACTCAATTTCATCAAATAAATCTAAGTATATAACCATACTTTTTTTTTCAATTAGAACCAAAGCTAGGGTTCTTAAACTTCTTATTCTTGCTTTAATTGATGAAATTTACTACTTTTAATAGTTAATTTGAGCTAATTGTAACTTTTCTTCTTTCCTGATTTTTCTCCAAACTAACTCAAACACCTCTTATTTTCTGGGAATGACACCTCATTTTCACCTCTTCGCTAATCTAGACAAAATTTCTAGATTTACACTTTAGTCCTTCAACTTTTAAGGATTTACTAACTTATTTACCTATCCAACATAGATAACAATTTAAATCATTTCTAACCAAATTTAGCTACTTATCTTACCAAGTTAGTCTTTTTTCATTTCTAATTTATATTATAGACTAAAACATTACATATACTTACAAAATATTATATTTCCAGAATTAGAATGTTACATCGTTGGCCACCTTTAGCCGAACACGGATCCCCTCCTCTACCCGAATAAGTGTGCTTGTAGCACAAAGCACTGCTTGGTCTCGGTCAAGTCTTAGCGCTACCCGAACACATTAACCGGGCACACTTATGTTATCCGATGACATTTCTCTACCCGGTGCCACACCGAGTACAAGTAGTCATGGGACACTCTCCTACTCGGACAATATTCCATGACTAGACATAACCGACTTACGTCACCTTTCCCTTTTTTTGGGCCTAAACCACGACTTATAATCAGGGCCCACGACCCGTAAAGGAAACCTAATTCATTGCCTATAAATATCTAACATTTGTCAGACTTAGGCAGATTACCACATTCAATAGTCCTGACACATACACTCACGTACTAGAGTTTTTCTACTCTCTTACGTCATTGCACCTAATCATATGTCACCTTAGGCTCCCCAAGAGCTTGTTAAGTTTGCACTGCTCTAGCAGGAGACTATATTGGTTAGCCACCACACCCAATCCGTTAAGCACGTCTTTCGTTGCTCAAACAACAACCTAGTCGAAGTATCTCCGTAATCGTTTTCAAACTCTTTCGTGGTTACTCCAAAATATATATTTAATAATATTCGAACCCGAGGCATCAATAAAGATATTAAGTGTATGAATATTTGAATACTATTTTTTTGCATTAGGTCATATATTGATATAGACGACTTTATAGATAATGAAATAATCTATATTTATAAAATAGTGAATGAATATTGTTGTTTACTTTGATTAATTGATTTTGCAGGGCCGGATTTGAGGGTGTGCAAGGTGAGCTACCGCACCTGGCCTACTTTTTTCCAGGGCCCTCCATTTTCGGGTCAATCGAGATACTAAACCCCTTAAAATCGACTGATTTGGTTTATTTTTTTGTAATAAATTGATGATACTGTGTTTTAAATGATATCTTCTTTATTCTTACCCAAATTTAAATAAGGATTAAGCAATTTCATAATTAGGTTGAAGAACTGCGCTAGGTTTATCAAAAGGAAGAAGATGATGTTTTCCTGTTATATACACTTTATACCCTAGAGTTTAAAGTATTTATATTTTCCTCTAATTTTTAGTTTTATTGCAAACAAAGTTTCAAAATCTGACAATTTTAACCCATATTAAGGAACCTCCATTTAAGAATGGTCAAATATGAAAATTATTATGGTAAGTTTTGATATGTTTGTTACCATCCAAAAAATTATATAATTATAATAGTTTTTATAATTTTTACGACTATTACATATATTTAAATATTCGCTTTCAATAGAACTTTTTTGAATACGACACATGGCTCATGAAATCAACGAGACGGCCCTGTGATTTTGTACTGTAAAAAGAACCTTTTTCATACTAAGGTCGGACAAATCACAAGGACATAATGAAAAACGTATAGGGCCTCATGGTGATGGACTCATGGGCAGTGAGTTGAGGTGACAGAAGAAAGATTGTGGGCGTAAAAAATGTTTTCAAACAAAGTCATTCGATTAACAAAAAATTTATATTTATTAATAAAATGAGAATGCATAGTATTTACATTGCAATTATTTCAATTGCTAATCCTATTTTGTTAAAAGGCTATGCTTTTAGAAAAAGAAAATATTCTTAAAACATTACATGAAATTGAAAGTGACATAAATAGAACAATGAAAGGAGAGGTCCATCCTAAACAAATAATGATGGAATGATAAACTTTACAAAGCTACCCAATTTGTTGCAAGTGGAGGGGTAAATGATCTTTCACTACCCTTAGAGGGTAGATATTCTTACATTTTAAAAATAATATGATTTAAAGGTTTAATGTTTGACGGTATTTGAGTTCGCGATATATAGGAGATAAAAATATAAAAATATGATTTGCTATTTGTTGTCGTCTAATTTTTATTTTTATCAATTATAAAAATGATATTATATTAGTTTAATCTTAATTAAGGACGGAGCCAGAGATTTTTTCACGTGGAAACAAACTAAAACAAATTGATAAAGAGGATAAATTTTCATTGTTTACGTGGAGACAAAGTTTAAATTTTTTTAATTTTTATGAAAACAAAACTATAAAAATAACATAAATATAATTATTTTTTACATTACAGAAAATATTTAGCGTGGACAACGCTCTACTCTACCTCTATTCTAGCTTCATCCTTGATCTTGATACGTGTATCTTGGGTTGATTATTTTTATCTAAACACTGACACTAATAATTAGTTGAACCGATAACCTATTTCAAATGCACATGCAAACTTCAAATTTCGCATATATTTAATCAAAACTTTTACAAATGACTAAATGTCATAACATAATAACAACTAAATTAGATATCCATATTTTTTTAAAGATGATTTTGAACCACTTGTTTGATATGTAAATTTTATTCAAGCTAAAATAAGGGAATAAATAAAAAAATAGGCCCACTTTAAAAATATATATATATATATATTTTGAACGTCAATTTTAGTGATTCGGCGCCACAGTGACATCCAATTGGGCAATATGGGACCTACGAACCTTACACCAAAGTTAGTTATCACCTAACATTCAGGGAAGGAGAAACCCGGCTCGAACACAAGAACTTCCCTAGAAAAAGGACAATCTTCTACCAATGGGACAAACTTTCGTTGTTAGTTAACAAAATTTTGTGAATATGTTAGTCTTAAACAATATCTATTCAACCTTTTTAATCTGGTCTTGATGTTTAATATTACTCGAATTGTTTACTTAATAACAAATTTGAAATGATTTATTATAAACACATTTGTGCATTAATAAACTGTCGGCAAGTATTGGTTAAAAAAATTTAGAAACTGGATTTTGTTAATACACACATTTGCATACCTATTTTAATTCATTGAATTTAGACTAATTATTTAATCATTGAAGCATGCGTGGCTATTTTCATAACAGTATATCTTTTACAACATTTATGGTTGGGCCCTATGTTTTGGGTAATAAATATTTTCTGTTTCTATAACATGTGTCAGGTGCTAAAAATAATAGTACTATAAAATAAATAAATAATAATAATAATAATAATGAATAAATAGATATATAAGATTATATATATAAAAAGAGGTTTATATTTGTATACCTACTATATGCAACGGACATGTACTTATAAATTATCTTCCCTGAAAGAGCCTCGAATCCGAGACCTCCCACAAATAGACAGCATGCTATAACCACTTGGACACGCCCTAATAGTATTATATATATATATATATATATATATATATATATAAAAGTTGAGATTATTCAAGACCATTAAAATTTTTGAGACTAAAACACCCAATTATAACTTTCTATTTTAAAAATCCATTTAAAATATAATTTTGTTTAAAAATTAGATATTTAACCGTAAATGTATTAACGAATAAATTACACCATTGTAACGAGCATTAAATTACATTTCTATAGGGTACCCACTCGATATATATTTGACGAAATTTTTGATGAGTTTTGAAAATTTATATTATAAAATCACGATTTTATCACATGTGATTTTAGTAGTTTGACGTATTTTTTTCGTTTTTCTTTTTCATTATAGTTGAATGTATATAATATAACAAATAAATGTTTTGAAATTCATATTTAGTGTTCAAATCTTATTTGATTGTACCTTACGAATATCAACATTTGTCCGAAAACGGAAAAATAAAAAATTGTCAATTTTTTTTTTCCGGGGCTATGTAGATTATACCTAATATAATATTTTTGGGTTTTTAAAATTAACAATTAAAGTTGAAATCATGTGTTTTATTGCCTTATAAGTTTTCGAAATCTTACATATATAATAAAATCACATATGATATACAATACAATCACATTTGATATGCGTACTATCAAATATGATATGTATACTATCACATTTATATCAGAAAAATGAAGTAAATCAAAAATTGTCACATATGATATGCAATACTATCACATGAGATACGCGTACTATCACATTTATGTCCAAAAAATGAAGGGGAAAAAATCGTCAAAATTCGATATTTTTTCTAAATTTTGGTAATTTATACGTTTTATAGTAACTCTCTTTTATAAAGTTTTATGAATTGGTGCTAATATCACATGTGATATTATCGTTACAATTTTAATACCCTAAAAAAAAAAGGTTTCGAAAGTATATAACACCAGTGCTCTAATTAAAGATAAAAACGAGACGGTTCCAACGGTGTAATTTGTTTCGGCTAACGATTAACGGTTTGTAAGATAAATTAATTTAAAAAAATTAAAAAAAAATGTGGTTTGATTTTAATTTTAGCTATTAACTTAAAATGGGATGAATGACCAATATTGTGTCTTTTGATATTTAAAAAATTATGTGTCTTAATTGATCATTTATATATATATATATATATATATATATATTAAGTCCTTTTTTATACTTTTCCTTCTATTTTATTATTTATTTTAGATTTTAAATTAGATTTAGAACCGTAGACAACATATGCTTCATATGTTGCTATTTCACAAACATATAAACTAATCTAACATAAATGAATATTAAGTTTACCTTTTAATAAAGTTTTCCCTAAAGATACTTAGGAGTTTTATTTAAAATACTAAGACACGTATAAAGTATCTATAATCTATCTATAGTATATACTAAAATAGTTGCATAAAAAGTCAAATGACATAATGTGGATCGTTAAAATGGTTTTAATATTAATTTTAAACACTTAGTTGAAATGATGATGTCACATAATTATTGAATATTTTTTCTTATTAACCATTTTATTTTATATACAAGTTTAACCCTTTAACCTTTATCTACATTTAAATAAAAATTGTTTTAACAATAATACTTTAAATCTTAAATATATTTTCATATAGTACACTTTTTTCATAAAATTTGTCATTTAACTCGAATTCTTTTATCTTCTTTAATATAAGACTAGATTTGTAAAACTAATAATAAAAAAATTGATATTTTCTTTCTAATAACATATATCCGTAACACCGTTATATAATACAATTATTTTCTATTCAATACTAATTTTTTTAACATATACATGATTTTTTATTCATTAGGTGCTATAAATTACGAAATATAAAGTTAAAGTTAAAATCACCCATATGAATAAAAATAAAAATATATACGGAATAATGTTTTTAGCACGTTTTTTAGTACTTATTTAAATAAAGTTAGTCCACATGTATATAAACGAAAGAAAACAATATTTGACAATACATTTGATACTGTTTTACATTGTTAGTGATTTAATAGCATACAAAATTACTTTTGGTTTTATATATTTTTGTATGTGTTTTTTTTAATAGCAAACGGATTATGTATTACATGTAATGAAAAATTATACCATATCAAAACATTGAATGTTGATATAGTTTTCTATATATTTTGGGTATTGGATACATACATGATACAACCCCACTAGACTAAAAAAATAAATAAACCATTATGTGAAACTTCTTAATTTGACCTTTAAGACTTTAACATAAAGAAAAATTTAATATAAAATTCATCCAAAACCTACTGTCACCAATATAAAATAGCCCAAAGCATGACCTGAAAAATCTTAAATTTAATATAGTAAAATTATCAAAAATACTCAAATGACCCACTTACAAACTTGGTAGGATGAAACTCTCAAATAATTTTTCAGTAATCATTCGAACTCAATATCTTATTATGTTAAAATTATATTATTTTTTGATAAATTTCTTTACATATACGAATTAAACACTCAAGTGGAAAACACATACATATAGCCGAAACGAAAAAATAGTTAACATCACAACCTATATTATAATGTATTACTAATGATATAAAATTTTCGTTTATTCTATATATTATAGTTTTATCTTTTTCGAAAAAGTTATCCGCGTATACATAGAATATAATAACTATTATTTATCAATTTCAAATTTCTATCTAATTTGTTAAGTATGTAATATATAACCTAAAGAAAAATAATGTTTAAGAAAAAATCTTGTACATGAGAAAAAGAAAAAAGAATTCTAATAAAGTTTTTATGTTAAAACTAGAAACATATGTTTTTAAAGTTTATAAACTTTAATATGAATGGAATACTTTTCAAAAGAGTTGGTTTAGAAGTCCTTTTCAAATCAAAACATGTCCCATGAAACAAACCTATTTAATTCTTGATGTAGAATTGACATTTAATTAATTTTCTCAATATCTAAAAGATATATAATTCGTATGTCTTTCTTATATAAGGTCCTATATTATATTTATGACTATGACACCATTGTAATATGAAAAACATGTGATTGGCCTACCACAAAAGCTAGTTGACCCCAAGGTGCATTCATCATTATCATTAGAGGTAAATTCATAAACAATCACTTACTGATTTTGACCAACATATTAATAAAGGCAATGGTTATTGCAACCCCTACAAGGTTATATCCACACTCCCTACTCACTTGTGTCCCATCTATGACACATGTGTGTCATAGATGTGACATTTTTTTGTTTCTTTGTCCTTTTTGTCTTTTTGTGCTCGTTTTTTTTAATTTTTCAAGTATCTTAAAATAACAAACATTATACATAATTTAACGCATCTCGTAATATAACAAACATTAGTCATATGACATCATCATTTGATCTAAGGGTGTATATAATTTAACGCACCTCGTAAAATAACAAACACGTATAACTTTGTCTCTACTATTTTGCATTTTCTTTATATAAATGTGACGCGGATATTGTATTGCACCATAATAGAAATGTAAATACGTATAAAAAATGACATGTTATATAAATGTGACATGAATATTTTGAAAATAACCAACTATTTTATTAAATAACCTACTATTTATATTTTCTTTTGTATTGCATCATATTTGGTGCATTAGCCTATATTTTACCAGTGGACATCAAATTAATTAAAAATTGAATAAATCTCTATTAATAATAATTGGTCATTTTATTTTTATGGATCAACATATTTTGTATTTTATATATATAAAATATAATCTATATTATATATTAAACGAGATAAATTAAAAGCCAAATAGCAAAAATATAGACGGACTCACACTCTTGTCATTTGGAATACGGACTACGGACTCGGACCCGGACTCAGAATATGGACTACTATAATATTAAATAAAACTAACAATCTAAAGAAATGGAAAAGAGAAACAAAAACCTGGGACTCACACTCTTGTCATTTATTATGTGGCTAAATCGATCAGAATTGATCAAAATTAAATTGACCGGCAAATTGACCCGTTTGATATATAAATATTATATTTTACAAACAATTTTAGATTGGAAAATTTTTATAGTGTATATCTCGTTTTTATAATTTAACATACATACACACCAAAGAAAACTATAAAAAGATAATTAACAAAAAGAGTGAAATAGAAAGACATACTTTAACATTAACGTCTTGACTAAGTTACATAAATTGCCCACATATTTCTTCCGATTAAAAAACTCGTTTCGAATCTTCAATAACACAATCCATATAGACAACTTTGTCCCTCTTTTTTAGGGTCGGGTTTTATAGAGTACATTATGGACGATCGTATATAATTCAAATTTTTTAGAAGCTTTTTTTTCTCGTATTATATACATATGTATATGTTAAATTTTGGTTTATATTATATAAAATGATTACAATACTATCAAAATAGATGTGTTTTTTTTTATAGATTTAATAAAAGTGAATAACTATATTAATATTCATAAAAAATTACAATTAAATTTATTAGATATTACTTTTTATACTAAAAAATAAATATAAAAAAGTTAAAAAGAAAAAACATAAGTACAATCGGGCCCACACATATTAAAATAATAGGATATGTAGGGTAGGGGGGGTTTTGAATGTGGGGTAGGGAGGGTTGGGTTAACATGACCCATTAATAAATCTTCAAAAATATTAGATTATATGTGAAAGTTGCCAAGTCATTGAATAACTAATTTGATGTATTGTATATTTGTATTTTATATATTAAATATAATATATAATAATTTTCTATCTTTTTTTTAATACAATACACAAAAACAACTATTTAATATAACATATTGAGCTATAAATCTATTAATTAGGTTTTTATATCATCTCTCATCTATCTATTATACGGAATAATATAGATTATAATATATATTGCAAACAATTACAATTACTCGTAATATAGCAAATTTCCAAGCAAGGCATTAATATTAACATATCATTTTATTATTAACCATTATGTTATCACTATTACTATTTGGCATGTTTGAAGTAAGTTAAGTATAACTTAAACCATCTTAGTTTAGGTAAACGGATCGAAACTACTAGCTCTATGTTCGAAAACATGAAGGTAATTCAATTATATGATGGAACATAGTAACGAGGCTTGTTTGATTATTTTTTTCATGCGAATATGCTCTTTTGTTTGTAAATTGATGTAATAGGATAACATATTTAAACTCTTTCAAAAAACACAAATTTTGTAGTAATAGAACACTGACTCACCAAGTCCCGAATCAGATTTATTCTTATCGAAGTTTTAACAATTATTTCTGACCCGACAAACGGCCTTTGTTTTTACCAACATTCGTAAGAACACTATATACCGTGTGCTAAATGGACATATTTACGGGGGAAACGAAATTACTATGCAAATCTTATTTAGAATACGATAGCGTACATTCACAATAATAATTTGACAAAACTAAGAAGTATCATAGAATACTATCGATTTGCGCATGTCCATGACAAGATATGCAATACCCTGGATTAGAATGACTAAAAAGGTCTACAAACAAACAACCATTACATAAGCACCAACTAAAACATCAAGAATCCTTTTATTGAACCCGAAGTGTAAAGAGTGGCATTACTGTTACAACATATAGATACAAAATGTGTATCTATTATGTTTAGCTAGAGATATATAGTATGTACATTTTTGATTACAAGTTAGTTGGAAATATATCCATCTTCATTGTTGTTGACCTTCCAAAGACGGACAAGAAAAAAAGGATCAGATATTAACCATTTAACCCGGTAGTGAGAAGCACTTGAGACGACACTTCCCAAATATGTCATCTCATTTCTTCTAAATATGTTCATGAACACGAGTCTGCACTTGAAAAACAACAATCAAGTAACAATTTGATATTCAATTTGTAGAAGTTTCACACCATTCTTTGACTAACCTTAACAAATTCAACCCACTATTATACAAACAGATTTAACCCGACAACAATTCTTCTATACGCGTTTGCATGTGTTGCCTCGTCTTTTACATTAATCTGTGAAAATAGTAAAACATATAGGGTGTGTTTGGCGTGAATGGGACTGGAAGTTGTAGCTATAGACTGTAACTGGAGGCTAGAAGTTGGAGCTTCTATATCGGGGCTTTTATGAACTAATAATAAATATGCTCATGACGACCATGTTTTTTTGGGTTAATTGTTTTAAAATACATCGAACTTTACATCAAAAACTATTGTATACATCCAAATTTAAAAGTCTTTATTGTATTCATTAAATTATGATACACAACTATTTTATGTATTAAATGACTTGAAACTTGTTAGTTGCTGACTTGGCAACGGTTTTTATCTATGTGGAAATTACAATTTTAGTTTTTTAAACAATTAACTATATTATTATTATTATTATTATTAAAAATATTAAAACATCAAGAAATCATCGATCACTACAAGAAAAAGTGCTTTTAGTGACAAGAGGGTTTCGACACAAAAAGCACTAATTTCGTCACCAAAAGTGATTAGTGACCAAATAAAAGTGGTCACCAGTCGTCACTAAAGGTCCGTCACTAATTACAATTGGTGACCACAACCAGTTTCGTCACCAAATAGTGACGAAAAAGTCGTCACTGATTGGACGATGGTAAATACAACTTCAAACAATGGGTGACCAAGTACCCTCGTCACCGATCTGTTAGAGACCAGATGGTCGTCACTATTTATGTTGATTGGTGACGAAAAAGTCGTCACCATCCACAAGTCTCCAACAACCACATTATACCCGGGTTCTTGGCACCTTTTCCTTTTACCAAAACGGAAACTAAAATTCTTGACTTGTTATAATAACGCAATTTAATCCAAACATAGAAGAGAATGTATTCAATGCCATAACATATCAACAATTGTATCCGTTTCTCTACCATGTTATTATTAAAGAAATATAACATCTAACATGAATGAAGACTAAAAACATCATCTTTCTTATAACATACAATCTTTGAATCTTGTTGATACGCCATGGTCCACATTGTTATGAAACTGTTATGTTACTGCCCGCAATGTACGAAAGGGAAAATGACTAGTATTAATACGCCATGGTCCACAATGATAGCAGAATCTTCATGTTCCTCCCTGTATAAAGAGAAACTTGGTATTAATACAAGAACCAGAAAACAACTAAATAAACAAGACCAATTAAAACACTTGGTATTAATACAAGACATTTGTAGGTGTAGAACTGCTAATTGAAGCTAACAACAAATAGACTAAATATCAGCATCAAGAAACAGTATATATGTAGAAACTTTGCAATATGCTACAAATAACTAATATGATTAGATAAAGTTATATGATATTGCAACAATATAATATAATGGTTATATTATACTCCCTTTCTCCCAAAACCTAGAATAAATGCCCATTTAGAAAATGCAGGTCTTATGATTGTTTAGAAAATGCAGGTCTTATGATTGTTTAGAATAGGTAAGGAGCATGGCTTACAAATGTGTTTGCAATCGAGAAAAGCACTAGCATATGCTTGTCTTGAACAACTAGACCTGCACACATGGAATGCAATACTGTTTAGATGATAGTAGAACCCGGAGATATAACATGTCTTCCAAATTATCAAGTAACCAAAGTTTAAGCAGAGTATAAGCAGAGAGTATGATACATGTACAATAAGCATAGTATAAGCATAGTATAAAGCACGTATAACGATGATTATCATTTTGCTAGGGCAAAAAAGAGATCCAAATTCATGACATATAACATGTCCTACATTCATATAACATGACAAAAAACAAAAGCTAAGTAACCAATAACAGAGCCAATATTATGCCCACAGGAAGTCCATGACCACAAACATGGCGAGGCTTTTCTGGCGGTAAACAGTACTGAAGCAAATCATTACAGTTTTCATGAAAAATATTCATTAAACATAACAAATATATTTTTAAGTCTATAACCATGTTTGATTAACTTTTAAATAATAATCATACCGTAACAACATGCAAAAGACTAGACGTTCATCAATGTTATCTCCAGCCAAAAACCACCAACATAATAACCTGGAATGGCAGTTGTCTCCAAGCCCAAAACCATGATACTCAGAACTATTTCAACATTATTTCCCCAACCTCTATCAAACCCGTTCCTTGCAATCTGCATATTATAACACGTGTAAGAAAAGAAAGGCATAAATACTCATATTTTTTCAGTGGTAACTACTTGATTAGTATACTGTCGCATATTCAAAATTAAAGAAAGACGTACTATGTGGTAGTTTAGAGAGATAAACTTCTGCCTTTCATAAACAAGACTTGAGTCTAGGCATATTTTGTATCCGACCATACAACATCGTTGCCTGCAATTCAATAAATAATAACACGTTTTATATATAGTGGTATAATACAACACACCTCACTGAAGACTAGCATACTAGCATTGTATTTTATGAAACGATGGGAGTTAAAACTCACATATCCTTATATGTTTATGGGCACATAGGAAATGGACAAAGGAGTCAATATAATCTTCATTACGGAACACGATGGAAGTGAGGTGGAGGTTAAGAAACTAAACCCCATTGCTAATGAATGAAGTACATGAGATTCGAGGAAAAGAAGCATTAACTGGTTGAAGATCAACTTCAAGCATAAAAGGATTCATGTTCTTGTATTATTTCAACATAATCAAAAATGACCATATTCACATCAAAAAGGTAGATAGATAGATAGGTAACAGCAGGGGATCGTTGTTACTGATTGGCCATCAGCGAAAAGACACTCGTTCTTGATCTGTGGCCCGTTATACCCATGACCTATCTAAACAAGTGGTAAGCAGTTATGGTAAAAACCATTAAAGACACCTTATCCGGTACAAAAGAGAAGAAAACAAAAGAAAAAGAATAAAATTTGACACAAGAACAGAAAGAGAATCTTAATGAACCTAAAAAATGATAAAGATGTACCTCTAACTTCTTGCCCTCTCACCGAGTCTCGTAACTTCTATTACCTTAGCATTAGATTTAGCAAGGACTGACTTGGTTAAGTATCGTATCCTCGTCTACAACCACCAACTCGTGTTTACGTGGTTCCCTATATCATATGTATGGTACACAGCTCATCATTATTAATTTGATAAAATTGCTAAATGTTCAGTGAATATGTAATTCCTGGTTATAAGTTACCAAATCTCCATGATTTTTTACGTATGATGTTCGTGTTTCATGGTCATTCCACTTAGAAAGCCAAGCAGGGAAATGAAAAGCATATAGTTATTATTGTTGGTCAACTAGTAACTATCAATAGCAAGAGGTATTGCATCTTGCAATGCATTTACTCAACAGTTTGTGATCTCACGTGACTAGCCAAGTTAGGATGTTTGCACAACTATTCAAGCATTGTTACCGATATGTCACATAATAAAAAACCGCAAGGAAACATTGAACACGTTAAGAAACCTATCGGACTTAAATCAGTTTTATATGTCCTATTGTCATAATGATATAGCCCCAAAAGTATTCTATCACAAGAATATCATAAAGCCTAATTGAAATTCTATAAAATGAGTTTTTCTCACAATTTTGAGATAAACATAAATTTGAATAAATAATGCATATAATCACCTATAACAACCACAATCTACAGATTCAATTTTGACAAAGATCAATCAACTAAAAGTTGAGCTGCAATAGCTTGAACAGAACTAGAATCGTTTAATTCAACATAAACCTAAATAATTGGAGCTAATTTTGATTAATCATACCTCAGTATGATCATATGACCATAGCAATTCTTCAATCGACATGAAATCGGTATGCACAATTCTTCAATCGGTTTGATAGATTCACGTTCAATTCAACATGAAATAGGTAAGAACAAGCTGAAATCGGATGTTAATGGTTGAATTAGGGATTGATTCACACGGAAGAATGTAAATCTCGTCGGATTAGGGATGAAGAAATCGTCGGATTGCTAATCGAAACCCTAAGTTGCATTCAAACAAACTTCAGTCGAAACCCTAGGTTGCATTCAATTATCGTTGGGGAAAAAGTTGATTATATAGCAGGGATTTAAGTTGACTCGAATGTGGAAGAAAGGATTAAAAGGATCAGTGAATTTCAATTTCTCCTCGATACACTGGGCAATTTGGGGCGAGTTTTTTCTTTTTCGTTTTCATTTTTGTCGTGTATGAGTTTTTGTTAGGCATTTTATTTGATGCCTTTAACCTTTTCCCACGGTTCAGCAACCGTGGGTTTTTTGGAAACGCTTAACAAATATTTTTTTTGGTCGAGCAATCGTGAGATTTTTGTAAAAGGTTAAACTTTTTGCTTACAGATTAGCAAAGGATTTTTAATATTTCTTTACAATTGGAACCGTGAAGACTTAGTTTTGTCACGCCTGAAATTGTAAAGATATATATTTCAAATTATATTACCCTACGCTTTAAAGTGTGGTAAAATATTAATTTTTCTTCACGTTGAAAAGTGCAAGAATTGTTTATACTTCTTCACACATAAAAGAGTGGTAAAAATTCATATTTGTTAACTCACATATATAGGTGTGAACATTTTCTTCCACACCTAAAAATGTCAAATTGTTTATGGCTTTTAATTTTTCTCACATTTATAATTGTAAATAGTTTTTAAACACTTATGAATGTGAACTTTGTAATAAAAAAATCCGCACATTCATAGACCGCGAAGAAAAAACCGTGAACAATCAACATCTTTGTTGTAGTGTAAACAACATATATTTTGAAAAAATAATAAACTTTGTAGAATATAACATGTGTATGTTTATGTTTTGATAAAATTCTTTTACCATTATAAAAGTTTATCAAAATAATTTTACGATTTGAAGTGCAATTATTTTACATATTTTGGTGACCAAAAAATTTCGTCACTTATTTTTACTAAACCAAATTAGTGACCAATAATTTCGTCACCCTTATTAAATATAAATATAAATTTGTCTAAATAGTGACCAAATTAAAAGTCGTCACTAAACTTTCGTCACTAAAAGTACTTTTTCTTGTAGTGGATCCTCTTCTTCATCATAACATATAGGAAAGCTTTTATTGGGTTTCAAACACTTTTATTTTCCATATCATTTTTCATTTTCATTCTAAAACCATCTCCCCCAAATTAAAACCCTAACCATTTAACAAGAAGATGAAGGTAATTAATCTCGGGTTTTGTAATCGATCAAAGTTCCATAACTCAGATTTATTATTTTCACAATCGAATTTAGGGTCTCGATTTAGAGGATGTCGATACCTTGAATTTAGGGTTTTATTCAGGAATCGAATATAAGATTTTGGTTCAGATCTTGATGTCAATGATGTGAAGCTGCCTTAGATCTAATGGCGTGAATCTGAGATTATCCGTGACGGTTGAGGAAGAAATCATCAGAGATACTTTTTGTTCTGGATGTTTGAAAAAATCAAAACATGTGTTGATTGATTTGAGATTCCGGCTACGGGAAACTACTCCGACGATGTGCGTCATTTTTTCCGGCTATATGCAACTTGCTTAATGTTCAATTGGTTTGCTCTCATTTCATAATGTTTGAAATTAGGGTCTTAACTGACTTGGATTTCCTCTTTATGAAACCATCAAACCAAAGATGTTGTTGTGACGAGGAAGAAAAAGAAGCAAATTATGGACTTTTCAGTTCTTGATTTGTATTTTATGGGGGCAATAGAATAAGATAAAGATGAAACCATTTAAGTATTAGATTTTATAGATTTCAAAGTTATAAGTTAGTTTGAAGAAATGAGGGATTTGTGTGTCTTGTTTCTTCCTATTTACTGATTGAAATGAAGAACAAGAAAAATAAAATTGATATGAATAACTGTAGGTGGAAATCTATTAGAAATTAATATAAATATAACTGAATAAATAAAAATAATATTAAAGATAAAAATAACAATAAATAAACTAAATAATTGACATGGCATATGATTTGGATGCTTATGTGTATTGACATGTCATTAGAAAATATATTAAAATAAATTTTTTACCGGTTACTTGACTAGAAGGTAAACCGATACATACAATAGAGATGTATACAAGTTTGGTTTATTCAATAAGGAATTTTAAATTTGAATGTATATAACAGTTTTTGATGTAAAGTTCAATGTATTTCAAAACAATTATCCCATGTTTTTTTTTATCTTTATGGATTGGGCTATGTTGATAAAGGACTCAACTGTATAAGCCCAATATTTTAAACGATACTATTAAATCAAATGTATGTATTCCTTTGCAGTTTGCGGTCGTTATCAAAAGACCAAATGCCTTTTCTCTTATGTTAAACAAAGTTAAGAATTTGATATTTTTTTCGCTTAGTTATTTTAGGTGAGCTTTTTATAAATTTTTAATGATACAATCTCAAAATCTTGCTAGCATTATGTCACGGAGTTAGTTTTTTACCTCAGTTTATTTGACTCCAAGAATGGATTGGATCGAAACGACTTTCCTGTCGAGTGTGATGCTTAGATCCACGAGTATCGAGAATTTAAGTAAGCTAAAGAATGATTGTATAGTAAGACTTTGAATACGTATACGATTGATATTATTGATTAATGAATCAAAGTTATTACAAATGAGGGGGCTATTAAGCTATTTATACTAATCTTAAACCCTTAATATACACCTAGGCTATTTATACTAATCCTAAACCTTTAAGATTACAACTAGATAATCTAGGATTAGACTTATCTAAAATTCTAATTATCTATCTAAATCTAGGACATTACCCTAATCTAGATTAGTAATATACTTTAGATTAATGTAGACATCAACTAGAATGTTCTTAGGAGATACTTAATAGGTTGGTCAATACCACTAAGCGATTGTTCAAGTGATTTAATACTTTTTCCATAGCTTTTTCGTATTGTGGTGTTGTGACATTGGTAGAATAATGTGGTTTTGGTAGTTGATTTCAACATAATTTTGGTATAATGTAAAAGTTAGTTATATTTATATTTGTTTTAAATTTTCATCTCCGTAAAAATCAATCTGAAATTACTTTGACCATATGTAATAATAAAATTTATCATTTTAACAAATACTATTTACTTTTTTTCCGACGTTAAAAACCTTTCTAACTCCGCCTACTATAAAATTTGTGTTAGCATATTTAATTTAAGAGTAAAATAAATTGATAGTCTATGCACTACAAAAAAAATACCATTTAGTGGCACACACTTTTAATGGCATAAGTATTAAGTGCCACTATATTACGTCTTTAACGGCACTTGTTTTATGCCACTAAATAAAATACCGGTTTTAGTGGCATTTTACGTTTTTTGCCATTAATGTAACATTTATTAGTGGCATAAAATATCATATGTCATTATAGTCTCGTATAATTAATGGTACATAAATATTGTTTTGCCATTGTATACTTATACACCATTCTTTAATTTTCCTAAATATGCCACTAATTACCAAAATCAGTAAATAAAACACAAAGGCGGGAATGTTTTTAGCTTTTCCCTCCATGGAATACAAGAAGCCTCTGAAGAATTTCTAATTCACCGTGTATATTCCAAAAATACTCTCAATTATTTACCCTCAAGAATTATAAAGATTTAGGGTTTTGATTTCCTAAACATTGCTCTCCATTAAAGTTCGTGTGAAGGGTTTGTGTCCTGTTCTAAGGTATTCCCTAAAACATTTATATTGTCTAATTGATTTCGTTATGTTCGATTTTAGTTTTCAATCAGCAGCAAATAATTTCATGTAACCATAAAATTTACTTTATATTTGTGTATGAAACTATTTAGGGTTTTTATGTTCGTGTTATTGTAAGAATATAAAACTGAATAAATAGTTTTATTTACTGATGGGATCTTGTCTTCGAAAAGATCATTGTGACATTTAACAAGTTTGGAAAACCCGTGGGAGATGAAGGAAACGAGCTTGTACAATACCTTGGTACTCTTGTGAGGATGGCTGATCATGTTGGAATAGATTATCCCGACTGGAGAAAAATTCCCATGCAAAAAAAGAGGATTTGTATTCCCTTGTTAAGGTATTACCAAGAAATAAGTTCTCATTTTAGTTTATTTATACTTCTTAACATATATCATCTTTATGTAGGCCAAATTTGTTATACATCCGACCGAAACAAGTGATATTAAGACTTGGATCTTGCACAGCATGTCTAAAAAGTGGAGGACTTGGAAAGGTTCATTAAAAGCACAAGCATTTGATCCAAGCCTTTCAATTGATGAAATCGTTGCACGACAAACTGAAAAAGACAAGAGAGTGAACCCAATTCAATTTAAAGAACTTGTGACCCGTTGGTTTACTCCAGAATTTCAAGTATTTTAAATTTGATTTTGGGTATTCTAATGTATTAATTTGTGTGATTTTATCACTTACAATTTCTATTTCATAGAGGACATGTGATGTAAGGAGATCGAGTCGCTCAAATATGGAAGAGCCTCATTGCACAGGGACAAAATCATTTTCCCGACTTGCCCATGAAGAGGTATTTTTTTAGCTTATTTTTCTTGTAACAAGGTATTGTTTATTATGCTTCTTTAATGGCCACGAAAAAAACAAATTCTTGTTACAGGCAATGAAAAATAATGGTGTGTACCCAACACGAGGAGAATTATATCTAAAAACCCGTACTCGAAAAAATGGAGATATTGTGAATGACAAAGCTGCTCAAGTTGTGGTAAATTATTATATGAACATTAAGTATTTTGTTTTCACCATATAAGATGTTGGATTTATTTAGTTTATAAGTGGTTTATTATATAGGCTTCCTTACAAGCTATTGCAAGTGACTCCACTGCTACGCAAGGGGATGTTGATAATTTTTCAAACGATGATTATTCTAAAGTTAAGGGTCCTGAAAAAAAAGGGTATATTCGATGTATTGGAAGGATGCCAGCCATAAAAGAAAGTAGTCCTTCCACAAATCAACCAACACAAAGTGTTCAACAACTACAAAATGTTGTTAACGTTATGTTGAACATCATCCATGAACATATCCCAAATGCAAACTTGTCTGGAGTTCTTAGCAATCTGAACATACAGGTGACCTTATATATTAATAATTGTTCTTTTTCAATCATTCATGTGATGACATTTTTTTTCTTCTTCTGATTATTTTGTTTTAGAATCCGAGTTCATCTTCTTCGGTTCCGAACAACTCTATATCAGTAAACCGAAGATCGTCTTCTGAAAGTCCTGATAACGAAAGTAAGATATTTTCTAAATTGAAATTTGAATAATGAGTAGTTCTTGGTTTATATTTTAAAACATTCCTTTGTTACTATGACAGGAAACTCGTAGTATTTCTTTCAAGAAGAATCATATGGCTAGCATCAAGTTTATGGAAGAGGTTCTTTTGCACCGAAGTTTCAAGTTTTTATTTTGTTAGTTACTTTGACGTTTCGTGTGTACGTAGTACAACATTATGACATATTAAAGCTTTAGTTAGGAATTTATTTCCCCAAGTACTTGAGTAGAATGGTGAAAGAATGTTGAAATTTTATTTAATGTTATATTATGCAATCTTATTGTGTACTTTCTATATAATAACATAAGAGGCATAAATGCCTATAAATATGACTAACAAGTGCTATAGTGGTATATAATTTTACAAAATAGATTTTGTGGCAAATTATGTGTCGCTAAAAAGTAGCTTGATATCTTAATTTTTGTGAGTATTTACTGGCATAAATTATGTGCCACAAAATCTTTTTTTATCTACTATGGCAAATAATAAAGTGCCATTAAAACACTTAAAGATGCAGTGGCAGAATTGAAAAGTGCCACTATAGGGATTTAGTGGTAGCGTTTCTAGTGGCACTTTTTCTTTGTGCCACTGTTTCATAAAGCAGTCTTTAGTGGCACTTTTTCGGTTTTTTGTGGCACTTTTTCTATGCCACTAAATGGCATTTTATTTGTAGTGATGTGGTTGAACAAAAATCACGAATACAATCCTTATACTTTAAAAATTACATTGGTCGTCCTTATCGTTTGTGTTTCTTAACGTTTTTGTCCCTGACTCTAATGACCGTTAAGTTACATTAAGTTAAGTTCATCATTTGTATGTCATATGAGAAAACTTTTGTCTTTTCAACGACTTTTATTTTTTAACCTCCATTGTCTTCTTCATTTTTATTCAAGTTCTTCATCATATAAATATTCATTTCTTTATATATTTTTATTAATTAAATCAACAATCAAAATAACGATAACTTTTTCAAAACCCAATTCGCTCTATCTTCTTTAATGTCTTCTTTCATTCAAAAGTAAATTACATAAACATATATAATTATATAAGACGTACCAAACAAACACAAATTAATCCCTCTTTTCCTTACATTATTTTCAAAATCTAACAGAAAAAAATGATATATAACGTGATTTTCAACCGTAATGAAACTGAAATATATAAAAATATAAACCTAGTTATGCAAATGAGGAACTTAACGTAGTGTAATTTAACGATCGTTAGAGCCAAGGACAAAAGCTTTAGGAAATTATATTCATGATTTTGATAATAAAATGCTCAATATGTGAGCCTACCAATGAGCACCTAGTTCCTAAACAATATAAAAAATAATGAAAGCGCTCTAACGGCTAGTTTCATATAAACAACATTCCCAACGGTCATATTTCTCCATTTTTATAACCATTTCTTCTTCCCAAACTTTCTCATCTTTCTTAATAATTCTCTCTCAATTACCAAACAATCAAATGGAGACTCCACTTTCATCATCAAGAATCAAAAGAGAGAAGGAAGAATCGGTTTCGAAACCAAGACAAGAAAGAGCTTTGATTGATATAACAAACGGTTCGCCAATCGTTGGTCTTGCAACCGGGAGTTTAAACACTCCTTCGTCTCGATACTCGAAGAAGAAAAAGATGATTCCTGTTACAACTCCTGGATCTGGAGAGTCTTTATTGAGGGGTCAAGTTAAAACCCTTTTGCAAAAAGTCGAAGAAGAAGAAGAAAAGATGATTTGTTTTCAACCAAACCCGTTTATTCGTAATCTTTTAATCAACTCTCCTCTTCTTCCTCCAGCGCCTGCTAATACCCCTCAACTCTACGACTTTTCGACTACTAATATTGAATCGTTTAATCTTACTCAGGTTCGGTTTTGTTATTATCCCAAACTATATTCTATTTCATTTGGGTTTTGTTTAATTCTGTTGTTTGCGTTTATAGATGCTTAATGGTGTAACAAATGAAGAAGGTGAAACCGAAAAGCAGAATGTGATAACAAGGTCATTGTTTATGGATTTTTCTGATTTTTCTGATTCATCCGTGTGGTCGGTTGAGGTCAATCCAAGCACAAGTGATGATGCTATGGTTGACGAGTTGTGCGAAGGCATAAGCAATATAAGTGTCAACAATGAGACTAGATTCACTGGGAAACACATAAGGTTTGTTTACAATAGTGAAGGGGAACTTCAAGGTCAGTTGGAGGAGGAGTCATCGAATTTGCAGACACCAAAAGGGAAGAATTTGCTGTTTGCAGAGGAGGAGAGTGATGCAGAAATTTGATCGTTTCGAGTTCTGAATATTATGGTTGATTGTGACACCTTGTGATATGGTTTAGTTTTTGTTTCGTTTGATGGTTTGAAGTTGAATTCGTGTTCAATTTGATGGAAAGAATTATTGAAACTTATTAGGATTAGTTTTATTAGACTTGGTTTAAGATTTCTGTTGCTTTTTTTTCCGTTTAAGCTGTAATTCTCTTTGAGATCAATAACTATTGTTCTTTGTTTCTCTTATAATTTTATCGATCGTTTATCACAAGGTATCACACCAAAACAAGTTTCGGAAACACTTGAAAGGTTTATTAATCAGAAAACATAGGAGAATTATACATGATGACTTCTATGAATTCGGTTAGGACATATTTGCCTCAACAATTAGTATCTTGTAAAGACTTGTTCTATGACATTTGCATCCTAATATAGTTTTAGGGAGTGATATATGGCTTAAAGCTTACACACTTTTTTGTTCCTTAAAAAGCTCTTAAGCATATAAAAGACAAGTGTTTTGATTAGCTTATTGATAATGCAATAAGCTATTAAGCTATGGAGCTTGATTAAAATTTAAAATTGGTGTCAGTCTAGTAAATAGTAAATGTAGTAAGAGCACCCGGAGTGATAATGAGTGAGGCTATGGGGTGTGGGGCTTTATAAGCCCCGATAACGCCGCCACGTTGGACTAATAAAGCCCCATAAAGCCCCCCACCACACCGGTGGGGGCGTTATCCACAAATTTCAAGCCTTGGCTTTGTAGAAATAAAGCCGTGGTGGGAGTTTGAATGGGAGGCAACGGTCGAAAATATAAAGCAACGGACATACTTTTAAAATTGCCTATATATACCCACACTCACACATCCTCAAACACACACAACCTACAAATACGGGTATTACCTCGCTGACGGTATTTATCCAAAATGGCCGGTGTTAATAAAGTCTTTCAGGGAAAGAGACGAATTAAACGAGAAGCGTAACCATTTTAAAAAAGCCCAGGAATCTTCAAGAAAGGACATCGAACGGGCATTTGGAGTGTTGAAAAAAAAGTGGCATATAATTAAAAACCCCGCAAGAGCTTGGAGTTTAGAAAAAATTAGAAACGCGATGTACGCCGCTATAATTCTTCATAACATGATTTTGGAAGACAACGGTCGCGCGTATTGTCAAGCTTATGATGAGAATGCCACCGAACCAGAAGTCCAGATTAGCTTTCAAGAGAAACAACAGAACATACGTGACATGCGTGACGAAGGTACCCATCACAGTCTGTTAGCCGATTTGATTGAACATGTCTGGTATTACCGCCCCCGAGGAAACAACGATGAAGATTGAAGTGTTTTTTTTTTTAAATTGTATTTTTTTAACGTATTTTAGTTTAATCGTAATATGTTTTTTAATAAATTGTAGTGTGCGTTTGTTTTTTTTTAATAAAAATACAAGTTTTTAAATTTCATTTATATAAAAAAAATTATAAATATACAACTTTTTAAAATTACACTCTCTTTCCTCTATCACTCCACATCATCATCACTTTACACACAACCACACCACCAATTTTTATCACTACACATCATCACACTCTCTTTCCTACAAATCACACTTTCTTTCCTACAAATCACCTCTATCACTCCACATCATCACTCCCAATAAAGCCCCACACCCCATAGTCTGACAATGAGGGTTGTGGATGGTTGTGGGGAAAAAGGTGATGACGTGGCAGTGAGAATGAGGGTTGTGAGATTGTGGGGTTGTTATGATAGGGAGGGTTGTGGAGGTTGTGGGAGTTGTGGGACCCGGTTTTTTATTTTTATTTCTTAAAACATTTATATGAAAGATTTAATTATAATACAAAACAAAAATATAATAATTAAAAAGACATTATATTAAATTAAAATTTAATACATATGTTTTAAAATAAAAGCTAATCTTGGAAAAAATTGAAAATAAATCAAAGTTACAAATACAAAAACTTTAGCATAAATAATAAAAACACAACAAAGTTTAGGACAAAATTATAAGAGTAAATTACATAGATCGTCCCTAAGGTTTATATGGATGTCCCAAAGTTTAGACTAATTATAAGAGTAAATTACATAGATCGTCCCAAAGTTTAGACTAATTACGGATTTCGTCCCTATTTTGGATGTCCGTCTAATTCCACCGTTAGCCTTCCCTCACGTGTTAAACACGTGAGGGTATTTTAGTCTTTTTGCACTCTTTGTATTAATATTAATGTAGGGTCACCCATAACACCACAAACAAAACTTGCTGTAAAAAAACCAAACACACACAATCTCTCACCGGAAAAAACACAACACTCCGACCACCACCTTAATTCATTCATCCATCCATCCATGGCCGCCAATCCAAAATCTCTACCTCCACCCAAGAAAAAAAAGAAAACCATCCCAAAACACCACCGCCGTCAACGATTCAAACCGAGTCAACTTAGCCTGACTCACCAGAAAAAACACAACTCAATTCAACAACACCGTCTAAACGAAATAACTCGCAAGGTTTTCGTGTCAATGGCGGTTTAGATTCCATTTATCATCATAATTTGATGTTTAAATCGATCTAGTTACTGTATCACTCGATTATCGCCGGTAAACACACAACCACCGCCGACACAACCACCTGGGTTCCGCCACAGCCGCCACAGCCACCTGGGTTCCGCCACAGCCGCCGCCACAGCCACCTGGGTTCCGCCACAGTCGTCGCCGCTACAGATGGCGCCGCCGCCTCTATTACCGGTGAATCGAAACCAAAGTGGGGGTTTCCAATTTTGTTAATTTTTGTTCCAATTTTGTTTATAGATACAGATACATATATCTATAGATATATAGATACAAATACATATATCTAATTAAAGAAAATCTTTTTGAATTTGTCAAATATGTTGTTTTTAAGTTTGTAATATGATAACGAGATGATGGAGAAATGTTGGATTGTGGAATTAGGCTTTAGGGCATGTTTTTAGGGTTTATTTGATTTTGGGGAAGAATAGTGCGAAATGACAAAAATACCCTTCACGTGTTTAACACGTGAGGGAAGGCTAACGGTGGAAATTAACGGACATCCAAATTAGGGACGAAATCCGTAATTAGTCTAAACTTTGGGACCATCCATGCAACTTTTCAAACTTAGGGACGATAACCGTAATTCCATATAAACCTTAGGGACGATCTATGTAATTTACTCAAATTATAAATAAAAATAAGGACTAAATTGCAAATAGGAAAAAGAAAAACCTAAAAATGAAAATACATCATCTTCTTCCCCAAACATCCTCTTCACAAAACCTAAAATGAAAATACCAAACCTCCAAAAACGAAATTGAAATCAAAACAATCAATAGAAATCAAAACAAAATCAAATTATTTATAAATCTTACTAAGTTATTAGAGAAAAGAAAAGAAAAAGAAAAAAAAAAAAAAAAAAACATCACAACGCTCGTTACCCGGAGAACGAGCTGCGACAACGAGCTTGACAACGGAGGCAGCGGAGTGGGACAACGAGGAGAGCCTCGTTGTGGTGGAGAATTTGATTCACAACGGAGTGACAACATGACCACTCCGTGTGCTCTAAGCTTAAAAAGCTAAGGCCCATGGGCCCTGGATTAATATACTTTTTATATCTTTCCTATTAACTTTTAAGAAAAAAGGTAAGTATACTATACCTATAGGGCTATAGGTGAAGCTGAAATCGTTTTTTTTAATCGGATCCAAAATTGAAACCGGTTTTTATCAAAATCGGTTATTACGAAACCAAAACCGGATTGCAATAACCGAACCAGTTATGACCGATTAAGGTTTTTTCAGAAAATCGGTTATTTTCGGTTTTTTAACCGGTTAAAACCGGGTTTTTTTTAATGTTACCGTTAAGATTCGTTAGTTATCGTTAGAAAGAGCCGTTAGTGACCACTATGAGCGTTTTTTTTTCACTTTTTTTGAGTTTTTTGGCACATCTAAGTTGCCTATAAATACTTCCACTAGTTTGTGTTGAAATCACACCAAAAACTCAACCATTCTTCTCTCTAAATCACCAAAAACTCGCATTCTCGCTATATATATACTTTTTTTTCTTCTGAAAACACACAATCACAACTATTTTTCTCTCAAAATGGAAAACTCACAATCACAAGCTTCCGCTTCCGCTAGTAGCAATGTTCAAAACGTCAAAGTTTACACAAATGAAGATATATCGCAAATTATACAAACTACTCGTAACAAGGAAATTTGGGCTCATTTCGATTTGTGCGTAATGAAAGACGGGATGGAAAGAGCACGTTGCAAGAAGTGTGAGATCTTTTTAAGCTCTAATTCAAACACAACACTAAGAAATCACAAAAACGGGTCTTGTAGAGCGATTAGTCAAGAAGCATCACAATCGGAACTTGGTGCGGATGGGAACGTATTTATATACGATAATGATGCGCTTCGAGAAGCATTTACGAAGTTTGTCATTCAAGAGGGGCTTCCATTCAACCACTTCGACAACCAACGACTTACGAAAATTATCAAACAAAGGCTACAACCGCGATACAAACAAGTAAGTCGTACTACCCTTAGAAATGATGCGTTTAAATATTGGGAAAAATCTAAAAATGAAATAATTGAGGGTTTTCAAAACTATAAATATAGTGTAAATATTACATGTGATGTTTAGACCGCACCACATGGTATGGCAAATTCTTATTTAGTCGTTACGGCCCATTGGTTTCATGATGACCAAAATCTCAAATCTTGGTTATTGATGAAACGTACAATTGCTTTTAAATTGTTTGGTTATCCGCATACGGGATGTAATTTGAGAAAAAATTTAAATGACACACTAGTTGAATATAGTTTACAATTTCACTAGATAATGCGACAAATAATACTAAAGCGATGAATTTACTAAAATTACGTATAAAACCACTTTTAGATGGCGCTTTTTTTCATTCTCGTTGTGTTTCTCATGTTATAAATTTGTCCGTGCAAAGTGCATTATTAATATGTGATGGTTTACGTCAAAAATTTAGGAAATTATTAGTAACTATATATAGTTCGAGTAACGAACGACAAACTAATTATAAACGTTTTCGAAAACAATGTGGTGAACCTCCCCTAGAACCTTGCTATGATAATAATACTAGGTGGAATTCTACCTACACTATGTTTAAAAATATATTACAACAACGTGATACTTTAGATGCTTTCAATGACATTTTAGTTTTAAAAAATAAGTCCGTATCTATTTTCTTTTATGAATGGGATCGACCAAAAGAATTACTTCGTTTTTATTAATTTTTAAAGAGGCTACGACTATATTATCGGGTGTATATTACCCAACTAGCCCTTTAGTTATAAACCAAATTTTTATAATGACCGAAAAATTAAAGAATTTGAAATCTCCGAACAACGAATTTTTAGAAAAGTGGTTAGAGTTATAAAAAAGAAATTTATAAAATATTATAAATCCTTTCCTTTGATTTTTACTTGTTCCGCCGCACTAAATCCTTGTTTAAATGTTGGTGGGACACAAAGTTTAATGCAATCAATTTTAGAAAAATTTAGGCTTACATCTTGGCCAAAACCCGTTATATATTGAAGAAGAAAAAACTAGATTTGAAAAATATTTTGATGCATTATTTGCTATATATTGCGATAAATATGGTCAACAAAGTTAACCAATTGTTAACACATTGTGGGCGGGAACATCTTCTCAACAAGCGAATTGGGACAATATAAGGCTACAAATTTATTTGTCACTTTCGGTATTGATGGGTTTCAAAGTTATGACATTTTGGCTTGGTGGAAAGAAAGAGAAATACAATTTCCCATTTTAGCCGATATGGCTCGGGATTTATTATCCGTCCAAGCTACGAAGGTAGCTTCCGAATCGACATTTTTTCCGTTAGCGGTAGAATAATATTGGAAAGAAGGTCAAGACTAACCCCTCAAGCTGTGGAAGTATGTGTATGCTTGAAAGATTACTTGGACGGAGTCGAAAAGATACAAAATGTAACAACGTTGGAAGACCCACTATTACAAGACGTTGAAGAAGTTATCGAACTAGAAGAAATCGAAATGGGGATTTCACCTTCAACTACCGAAGTAGATGAAGGTGAATTTGAAGAATTTGAAGTAGAAGAGGAAGAAGAAGAAGTTGAAGAAGAAGAAGACTAGTTAAGTGTATTCGGGTGATGTCAATGCCGAAACTCGATATACTTTACTACATGATGACGATTGTATTAAATTGTAATAAAAGTTATGTTTGTGTTTTATATTTTTAGTTGTAATTGTATTGTTTAAAATTGAAATAAAAATTATGTTTATATTTTATATTTTTTCCAATTTAGAA